>CANSNZ010000129.1:1130000-1267500 GCA_947646795.1 Beta lomatogona
AATTTGTTCGAAGATTTTGTGAGTATTATTTTGGAAGGGCACATTTTGACTCAATATTATTTTAGGACTTAGATTTTCTATGTTGATTGGATTATTAAGAGAACTAGAATCCTTAATCAAGCAATATATTTAAAAACATGTAATCTTATGCATAATTTTGAAGCAATAAATAATAAAGCATAAGAAATAGTATAGTGATCTTGCATGGCCCCTTGAGACTTGAACCTTGAAACCTCCAATCTTTCAACCAACACTTTATTAGCTTCGACTCATAAGCTGTTTAATTTAATCTGTTTAATTTTACATAAATACTTAATGCTATGCATACCATATTTAAATTACAAAAATACAAACGGTTCATAGACCATATAATCTATGTTATTTGGGTCATGCTAGCTAGTCACTTGTCTTATGAACCTGCATCTATACATTTTTATAAATCTAATCCATTCATTCAATCACTTCCATAGTGAGTGGCCAATGTAAATTCTTTAAAAGCCAAGCAAGAAATCAAGCGCAAAAGATCAAAATAAATAAAAAGGCCCAATTCCATTTAGCTCCCACTTAAACCTTTATTTATTTGGGGTAATATTAGACTTCTAGCTTATAAGTCTAACTTTAGCTTTGACGTCAAAATCACACGAAGCCCAATAGACCGATTCGCGGCCTCATTTCCAAGTTTGAACGTCCAACTGCATGTTCCATTCCAAGCCTAGGAGCTTGGTCCTAGCGCTAAGCTCTCAGGCCAGCACATGTGGCTTGTGCGGTCGCTTGGGTGCGAAGTAAGCCTCGTGGCCCACATCACAACAAAGAACACATGAGTCAAACATTGCCACGCATTGCCCTTGTCGCACACACGGACACATGAGCCTTGCTTGGCCAATGCCATTTCACAACCCACATGCACACTATAAATTGAAAAATCCAACTTCTCTTGTTCTTAATTACGGGCTCAGAGCGAAGTTGAGTTTTCGATAGAGTTTTTCGTGTTTTTATCCTCGGCACAACATCTATGAAAAATTCAACTTCTTTTTTTTCTTAATTCTAACTTGAACTCACTATAGAGATTGAAAAATAACCACTTTGCCAGAAATTTTGGCTAATTTTTTTTTAGGCGCATAGATAAGAGATTTTTTCAATCAAGTCTTTTTGATATTGTATGGAAAACACAACTTGTATGGAAAATTCAACTTTTATTTTTCTTTAATGTGACTTGACATTGTTGTAGAGAAGGAAAAACTAACCACTTTCTCGGACTTTTGAATCCAAGTTATTTTCTGGGACGAAGCAAACGCGTCTTATCGATCGAGTTTTATTTCGCATTTTTGTGTTGGGAACAACATGTATGAAAAATCCAACTTTTTATATTCCGACTTTACATTCTTGTAGAGAATGAAAAAATAACCACTTTGCTCTATATTTTGAGTCCAAAATGTTTTCTAGGCGCTGAAATAAGGTGTATTTTCAATAGAGTATTTTCGTGTTTTTATGGTGGGCACAAGATGTATGAGAAATTCAATTTCTCTTGTTCTTGATTCTGACATGACATTGCGGTAGAGCATGAAAATAACCCCTTTGCTCAAAAGTTTGAGTACAAAGTACTTCATTTTCTGTACGCGGAGATAATGCATATTTTCGATCGAGTTTTGCACAATTTATATCTAGGCACAACATGTATGAAAAATACAACTTCCTATTTTTGTGTATAGGAACAACATATGTGAAGAATCCACCTTCTTTTTTCTCGATTATGACTTGACATTGTCGTAGAGAATAAAAAATAACCACTTTGCTCTAAATTTTGAGTCCAAAATGTTTTCTAGGTGTTGAAATAAGGTTTATTTTCAATAGAGTTTTCCGGTGTTTTTATTATGGGCACAAGATGTATGAGAAATTCAACTTCTCTTGTTCTTGATTCTGACATGACATTGCGGTAGAGAATGAAAATAACCACTTTGTTCAAAAGTTTGAGTACAAAGTACTTCATTTTCCGTATGTGGAGATAATGCATATTTTCGATCGAGTTTTGCGCAATTTATATCTAGGCACAACATGTATGAAAAATACAACTTCCTATTTTTGTGTGTAGGAACAACATATGTGAAGAATCCACCTTATTTTTTATCGATTATGACTTGACATTGTCGTAGAAAATAAAAAAATAACCACTTTGCTTGAATGTTTGAGTCCAATTTTTTTTTCATAGGTTCACTTTTTATTGAAATTTTGCGCATTTTTGTGTTGGACACATGTATAACAAATCCAATTTCTTCTTTAATTGATTTTGACTTGACATTATTGTATAGTATGAAAAAATAACCTCTTTGCTTGAAATTTCGAGTCCAAAATATTTTCTGAGCGTTGATATATGGGGTCTTTTGGAATAAATTTTTTATTTGTTTTTTGTGCTGGGCACAACATATATGAAAATACAAATACTTTGTATGATTAAGAAATGACATTGCTGTAGAGAATGATAAAAAATACTTTGCTCGAAATTTTGTGTCCAAAATATTCTTCAAGCGCAGAGATAAGCTGTCGTTTTGATTGCGCTTTTGCACAAAAATTTGCTAGGCACATAATGTATGAAAAATACAAATTCTTTTTTCTTTCCTTCGAAATTGACATTCAAATAAAGAGAATGAAAAATAACCACTTTGTTCGATGGTTTGAGTCCAAAGTGTTTTCGGGAGAGGAGAAAAGGAGTCTTTTAGATTGAGTTTTAAGGAGTTTTTGTGTTTGGGCACAACATGTATGAAAAATCCAACTTTTTTTTTCTCTTAATTCTAACATGAACTTGATATAGAGAATAAAAAAATAACTTTCCTTGTGCTGAGCACAATATGTATGAAAAGTCCACCTTTTTTTTTCCTATTATGACTTGAGATTTTTGCGGAGAATAAAAAAATAACCATGCACTTTGCTTGAATGTTGAGTCCAAAATATTTTTCAAGGTGAAGATATGACGTCCTTTGAATCAAGTTTTTGCACATTTTTGTGCTAAACAACATGTATGAAAATTCCAACTTTTTTTCTTAACTCAGACTTGACATTGGCGTAGAGAATGAAAAAATAACAACTATGCTCAAAAGATTGAGTCAAAAATATTTTTTAGGCGCGGAAATAAGGTTCCTTTTCGATCGAGTTTTTGTGCATTTTTGTGCTGGACAAAACATTTATAAAAATTCCAACTTCTTCATTTCTTGATACTGACACGACATTACTTTAGAGTTTGAAAAAGGAACCACTTTTTCTAAAAATTTGGAGTCCAAATTTTTTTCTCGGCCCCGAGATAAGGCGTCTTTTGGAACGAGTTTTTGTGTTTTTTTTTTTTGTGCTGGGCACATGTATGAAAATTACAATTTATTTTTTTCATGATTAAGACATGATATTGCGGTAGAGAACGAAAAAAAAAACACTTTGCTCGAAAGTTTGTGTCCAAACTAGTTTTCGAGTGTGAAGATATGTCTTTTTATAGTGCTTTTGCGCAACCCGAATTTTTGATCGATATCGATAATGACCAGAACCAAAACGACCTCATACCTATAATAATCCGATCCAAGTCTACCCAAAACGAAACTGACCTAACCTAATTGTACCTAGAACCGAACTTGATCCGACACAAACCCACACGAAATCTGACTTGACTCGCACAAATCCATTCAGAACCCGACATAGCTTTACTCGAAACCGACTAGACCCGAACATAAATGGTCCCACTCATAACCGATCTGCACCAGATGAAGACTATATGTTGACCCAACCGGACCTGCATCCGACCTAAGGAAATGTTGAACCTTCCCAATTTTGGCCAACCCAAACACATCTGGTGTAAAAAATCTAATATGAACCCGGTGCACACTAACTTAGTGTGCACCTTATCCATCTCACGTGAGTTTTAATGATTACAACTTTCCGTTTTTGCCGCGTTCAGTCTTCCGCTCTTTTCTCTATCCTGATAACTTATCTCTCCTCTGATTACTTTACTCTCCTGATAGTGTATTTTTGAAATAATATAGTGTACTTTGAAATAATATAGTGTATTTTAAAATGATATATTGGATGTTAAAATGATAGTGTTTTGCTGAGTTTTTTTGGCATAATAGTGTTGCATGTAATAGTGTATATTGACATGATATAATGTATTTTGAAATGATATAGTGTATTTTGACATGATAGTGTTTTGCTGTGTTTTTTGACATGATAATGTTGCATGATATAGTGTGTTTTGACATGATATAGTGTATTTTGAAATGTTATAGTGTAGTTTATTTGTACATTACACAAAATTATCATAATAGATCGTTATAGTGTTTAACATGATAGTATATTTTGACATGATATAATGTATATTAAAATGATATAGTGTATGTTTGTTCTGAACAACTGTTTTTGTTAAAATTTTAGGGCCAGAGAATCTTATTGAAGAGAGAGAAAATCGCGCGGAGTTTGAAAATCAAGATTGACTAGTTTGTAGTAGGGCACGTGTCTAGGCCTGGTCCACTATATTTTTAATGTGAGCCGAGTCCACGCAAGATGGATTGCATCTGGTGAGTAGGGGTGTGCATAATCGGATATCGGATCCGACCCGACCCGAAAATCCGGATATCCGAAATTTCGGATCATGAAAAATCCGATCCGAATCCGATCCGAATATTTCGGATATCCGGAGATTTGGATCGGATCGATCCGATATCCGATCCGGAGATCCGAAGATCCGAAATATTGATCCGAAAATTCAAAGTCAATTGATTCGAAAATTGGCCTTGCTACATGCTAGAATTTGGGCAGCCCATATATGACCCTTTGCTATATAGCCTTAAGCCTATATTACGTATTTACATACAAATGATCAACTGCTAATATTATATAGTAGCTTTCTAGCTTCTGCCACTTTGGCCCATGAGTTATAAATTATAAGTGGCCAACTACTAGGCACTAGCAATCCAACTGTTAATTGCTAAAGTGCTAACCCAAATATCATCACAAGTTCACAACCAAAATTGAACCCAATTGTTAATTCGAAAAAGAGAAAATCAAGCACAAAATTTCGGGAGAAATCACGCGAAGAGCTGGAAAATTCAGCGGCCTTCATCTCAACATTTCCTCCATTAAAATCCCACCTCACCTCAAAAATGACAACCTACGGCACAATCCCAACATCCCAATCTCCCAACACCTCATCATCAAACACCCACAACTTCGAATTCATCACACGCACAAAACACAAGATCCAAATTCGAATCAACCTCGCAACACGCCGTCAATGGAACCTCTTATTTTCTTTCTCCTCTCTCTCTTTCCCAACCTCCATAAACGACACTTTTCTCACAATTAAAACTAACCTCTCTTACTTCCGCATGAACTACGCAATCATGGCACTTATAATCCTCTTTCTCTCTCTTCTTTGGCACCCTTTTTCTCTAATTGTTTAGGTGTTTGACGAAAAGTTTACCCCAGAGTTGGACAGATCTGTTGGTTGCTTCCTCGCCGGCCGTTCCATTTCGGTCGCTCCGCACCGGCTGTGAAGTGAAGAGTGAGAGAGTGAAGAGAGAGGCGAGGAATGGAGCGTGTTACTAATCGTGGACTCATGGACTAGCCCTATTGAAGTGTCAGCGTGGACTCTAGCGTGCTTAGCCCATTTGGATATTTTGTGTTAAAAAAATCGGGTTTTCGGATATCCGAATTGCAAAAAATCCGATCCGTATCCGATCCGAAAATCCGATTTTTTTTCCGGATATCCGATCCGAAATATCCGAAAACCAAAAATCGGATCGGATATCCGAAATTTCGGATCGGATCACCGGATCACCGGATCGGATCAATCGGATCGGATCTTTTTGCACACCCCTACAGTGGTGAGCCATATTGACACTTATAAGCTTGGGAAATCACTCAATATAAATAGATAGATTTCTTTTTTATTTGGTCTGGGTTTATGGGTAAAACTGATCCCCGAAACCCGATAAAATATTACATCGAAAATGGATAGTTGATAGTTTGATACCAGATCAAAATAGCTGTGTATACTCCCATTCTCCCAATGCTCTCTCAATCAAAAGATTCAACACAGGCACAGCAAAATTGAAGTCTTGAAACACTTCAACAATGGCGAACTCCTCAATAATGGAGTCACTTTTCCAGCGCTCATTAGAAGATTTAATCAAGGGAATTCGGCTTCATTCCCCAGAATCTTCAACACCCATTTCATCTTTCCTCTCGAAAGCCATGGAAGAGATTCGTCGAGAAATCAAGTCAACAGACTCACATACCAAATCCGTTGCTCTTCTTAAACTCACATACCTTCACTCTCTTTATGGATTCGACATGTGTTGGGCTGCTTTTCATGTTGTTGAAGTCATCAGTTACCCGCAATTTTCCCTCAAAAAAATTGGGTATTTAGCTGCCGTTGCTTCTTTCAACGAATCCACTCAAGTGCTTCTTCTTGTTACAAATCAATTCAAGAAGGATCTTTCGAGTCACAACGATTTCGAGGTGAGCCTTGCACTTCAATGTCTCTCAGTTATTGGTACACCAGATTTATGTTGTGATTTGTACAATGATGTTTTTACATTATTGTCTAGTACTAGAATTTATGTTAAGAAGAAGGCGATTGCGGTTTGTTTGAGACTTTTTAGCAAGTACCCAGATGCTGTTAGGGTGTGCTTTAAGAGATTAGTTGATAATTTGGAAAGTTCTGATCACCCTCAGGCTGTTTCTTCAGTTGTTGGGGTGTTTTGTGAGCTTACTTTGAGGGACCCAAAAGCTTATTTGCCGTTAGCGCCCGAGTTCTATCATATTTTGCTTGATTGTAAGAACAATTGGGTGCTGATTAAAGTGTTGAAGATATTTGCTAAGTTGGCAGTTTTAGAACCTAGATTAGGTAAGAAGATTGTTGGTCCGATTTGTGAGATTATGCAGCGGACCATGGCAAAGTCGTTGTTGTTTGAGTGTATTCGAACTGTAGTTAATAGTTTGAGTGATCATCAATCTGCTGTCAAACTTGCTGCGTCGAAGATTAGGGAATTCTTGGCCGAGGATGATCCGAATTTGAAGTACCTTGGTTTACAAGCACTCTCTGATCTTGCTACAAAGCACTTGTGGGCCTTATCAGACAACAAGGATGTCGTGCTGAAGTCTCTTAGTGATGTGGATCCTAATATCAAACTTGCTTCTCTGCGACTTCTCATGACAATGGTGTCAGAGGACAATGTGGCTGAAATTACCAGAGTTTTGGTTAGTTATGCCCTGAAGTCTGACCCTGAATTTTGTAATGAGATCCTCAGATCAATACTGATCACTTGTTCTAGGAACTATTATGAGATTGTTTTCGATTTTGATTGGTATGTATCACTACTTGGTGAATTGGCTAGAGTTCCACACTGTCAAACAGGGGAGCAAATTGAGAGCCAGCTTGTTGATATCGGTATGAGAGTAAAGGATGCCAGACGGGAGCTGCTTAAGGTTGGCTGCAACCTATTAACTGATCCTGCTTTACTTGGTAACCCTTTTTTACACGGGATACTGTCAGCTGCTGCTTGGGTTTCTGGTGAGTTTGTTGAGTTCTCAAAAAACCCAATTGAACTGATTGAGGCTTTATTGCAACCACGCACTAGTTTACTGCCACCTTCTGCAAGAGTTGTCTACATTCACTCCACATTTAAGGTTTTGGTGTTTTGCCTTCAGTCTTATCTCCGGCAGCGAGATGAAGTTGACGCATCTTCGCTTGCCAATGATATGACATCTTTGAGATTCAATTCTAAGTGTGGACTGCAATGCCCTGAAAACCGTGATTTGTCAACGTGTGGAACTATTTCTAATACTGGACAAGTGTTTGAGTCTCTTATCAACGATTCTGATCGGTCGTTTGGAGATTATGGCGATGATGGCATTTTGCAAGATCAGTCCTGTTTACTGATGTCTGAAAAAGAAACTCCAACCATTGACCCAGTTGTTAAGTTGTTAGATCTGATCGAAAAAGCGGTTGGGCCGTTGTCATGGAGCCACGAAGTTGAAGTACAAGAGCGGGCACGGAATGTTCTTGGAGCTGTGCAGCTAGTGAAGCAATATGTTCTTTCTTGTTCTGGCCAGCATGGCGATGGATCAGGGAAGAACAAACTTGAAGTCTCTGGAGTCACCACATTCTTTGATGATCTTTTTGCAGAAGAGCTTGGTCCAGTCTCTGTAAATGCTCAAGCTAGAGTTCCTATACCTTATGATCTAACACTCATGGATAATCTTACTGATTTGGACATGATATATAGCAACCTTCAGCTAAGTCCACCGACTTCATTTTCTCTTGGAATTTCTCATTGCAAAGAGAAAGATAATGATATCCTCTCCAATGGGCTAGGTAAAGAAGATTTAGAAACATCAACTTCCGTATCTCTTCTTTCTGAGCACCGCAAGAGACATGGATTATATTATCTTCCTTCAGAGAAAGATGATACAGCATTAAATAATTTTCCTCCTGCCAATGAAAGTAAATATGTGGAGAAACAGAGCAATGAGATGAATGATCTTGTGAAATTGACTGAGCAATCGCTTGCACTTAAGAAAAAGCCAAACCATGTTAAGCCTCGGCCAGTGGTTGTTAAACTGGATGAGAGTGAGAATTTTATACCCCCGAAGAAGTTAGAATATAAAGAGGACTTGCTTTCTGGTGCTGTGAGGGACGTTCTGTTAGCCAACGCAGATGTGTCTACTTTGTCAAAGTATAGTGAAACTGGTAAGCCATCTACTACAAGAAAAGGGAAGGAAACTCTTGTCATTGATGATCCTTCTGATCTGCTAGAGCATTCTGTCGCTCTAGATTATGAGGTTAGTGATTCGAGTTCGAGAAGAAGCAAGCATAAAAATCATAGCAAGGAGAGACGACATCGCAACCATGGTGAGGGTAGTAAAGGGTTAGAAGAAAGGAGTAAAAAGGAAAAGAAAAGGAGCAGTCATCATCGCCATAGCAGACACAAAGAACAAGAAAAACAGGGTGACTCCAAGATGGCTTTACAAACACCACAAATCCCAGATTTCCTGCTATAGTAGAAAACTTGAATTGGATGATTTTTGTGTATACCTTGCCTTCTGAAATGAAAAAGTTTTCTCTTATCCATATTAAGATTGAGGTGCATCTTTGTGTTGATATATTTCTTCAACTTTGCCATGCATTAATCATTCCAGGGTGTTTGTGTTATTCCGTTGCTTCCTCATGTGATGCATGCATTTATTTATTCATAAAGAAAATTTTGAGTTAAGTAGCGAGTAATTTACAGATTCTATGTTGGACGACATAAATTTTTCATATCATTTTCTCTGTTGTTTTGTCTCTTCTTTTTTTTTTTTTTTGGGTTCAGATGAATTTGCTCGGTTGATTTAGACAGTTTTCGGAAGCAGGTATTTTAGTTTCAATTATATTAATATCTGTTAGGAAAAATTGTTATAAATAATCTAAAGTTTGGATTGTCTTCCACCATAAATCCGAAGTTCGTTTTTCCCATAATAATCCCAAGTTTGTTTGCCATATTCCTACATTGATCTCAAGTCAAGGGTGATCTAATTAATAGGTGAAAATCACTGGCCCCATCTTTTTTTACAATTAATGTCCTTTCTTTATTCATTTATGTTTTTAAATTTTAATTATATTGAGTTTTTTTATATTGAATGTCAGCACATCCCAGTCTCACCACCCCAACCACCCAATTTTCTCCATATAACACAGGAGAATCACCACTCGAAATTACTCACCCACCCTAAAAAATGACCACTCCACCATGCACCTAAAACCACCCACCCACCACATGAAAATCACCCTCACCAGGGTCGTCTTAAACATTTTAGAAGCCATGTTCTAATCTTATAAATTGGGCCCCTAATATTTAGAAAAATGAAATTTTCATAATAAATAAGTATGTATTAAAAAATTATAAAATTACGATTATATTCTTACGAATTGAATCCACGAAAACTTAAACTACTTTATTTAAATGGTAAATAAAATCTCAATACAGCTTAAAGCTATTATTAACCTCTACTTAAAACGAGCTATTCTTGTAGCGCTTTTTGAAGCAAATTCATCAACCAAATCTTCATATTGTATGGTCTCCAAAAGATCATTTTCAATTGCTATCAAAGCTAATCCATTAAGCCTTTCTTGTACCATGGTAGACCGCAAGTAAGACTTCAACAACTTCAATTTTGAAAAGCTTCTTTCTGCAGAAGCAACTATCACAGGAATAGTCAATAAAATTCTGTAAGCAACACTTACATTAGGAAAACAATCTACGCCCTTCAAAAAATTTAATATATCAATAGGTCCCATTTTTTCTTCGGGCAATATTGCTCTTAGAAAATCTAACACCACATATAATTCTCTCCCATTGATATCAGATTGATCATTATGTTTTAATGCCTCTTCAAAATTACTACAACAAGACTGCAAAGTTAGATGGTCCAATGATTGTAACTTGCGCAAGTTAAATAAGAATCCAAAAATACTTTCATACTCTTGGTATTGCTCAAATCTCTTTTCAAGGGACATAACGGCTTAATCAACAAGGTAAAGAAAGTAAGTAACTCTAAAAGACTCAGCTCCTCCCCGGATAACTCAACTAACGGGGTATTTGAATTTTAATAAAAAATTCTTTTTCTTCTAATTATACATCTTTGAGGAAATATTGGCTCAATATTGATTTCAATAGCAATTCCGTTAGCATTATCCAAGGCATTATAAAAGCCAGTTTCTCTATATCCTTCAAAAAATAATATTAGCCCCTTTATTTTTTCCATAGCAACATCAATAAGCATATCTTTTGATTGTAAGAGCTTGCTAACCATATTAATTGCAGATAATATCTCAAACCAAATAAGTATTGCCATTAAGAACTCAAAGTCACCAAGCTCATTTGTCGCTAAGGATTTGGCTTCACTTTTTATTTCAGAATCAAGATCATTTTCTGATACTTCAAGTAAAGCTTCTCTAAAATCTGACATTTGAGATCTTATAGCTTTAACACTATCTACACGACTCTCCCAACTAGTGGATGACAATGATTTTGGAGTTAAATTTTTTTACATTATCTTTCAAAATTTGCCATCTTTTAGTAGAATTTGCAAAAATTGTATAAATTCGTTGAATAACTCTAAAAAAATCTTTAGCTTTACCACATGAGCTAGCCATATCACACAATGCTAAATTAAGACTATGACAACCACAAGGAGTATAAAATGCTCTCGGATTAATGTCAAAAACTTCTTTTGAACACCTTAATGTTTTCCTTTCATATTTGATCCATTATCATATCATTGTCCCCGTGCATCAAATATGTTAAGATCAAGATTTTTCAGCTCACTTTGTAAAACATTCAAAAGTCCTTGGCCAGTTGTATCATTCATATTTAAAAATCCTAAAAAAGATTCCTCAATGCTAATAGATAGTGAAGAAACATCAACATATCTTATTATCAAAGACACTTGCTCTTGGTGGCTAACATCGGGTGTACAATCGAGTATCAGGGAGAAATATTTTGCGTGTTTGATTTTATTAATGATTTCAGTTTTAATTGCACAAGCAAGCAAAAGTATTAACTCGTTTTGGATGTTAGGGCCAAGATAATGCAAGTGAACATCATCATTTGTAACACGTCTTACATGTACTTGAACAACAGGGTCAAACTCTGCTAACATTTCAATCAAGCCCAAAAAGTTACCATTGCTATTTCGGTACAATTTCTCTTTAGCACCCCGAAAGGCCAAACTATGTTTAGCAAGGAATTTCACTATTGAAATGATTCTTTTCAAAATATTCTTCCAATGCTCTTTCTCTTTTTCAATTAGTTTTTGAGCTGTTTTATCCATAGTTTCATTCTTTTTTAGCCTCAAACGCAGCTTATACCAAATAGCCATATTATTAACATGTTCCATGCCTGTCTCGTGCTCTCTTTTCACCAATATGTGCCTAATCACTAAAACATCCATTCGTCAATTGACCTCTACCAATCCTTTTTTTGAAAACCTTACAAGAAAACAAAATACTTTATCAAGCTCTTTTGAATAGACAAGCCAATCTCTATTGCACGTTTCCCCATTAGATAAAACTCTATTAGCAGTAAATCGTCTAGAGAATTTGTCTTTAGAACCCTTCACAATAGAAAGATCTTACATCAATCATTTTAGAATCAAGGGCATCCCAGTTTCTTGGATCAAATATATTAAACAAAGGTTCAAATGGGGTTTCTTGCTCTTCATTATCATTACTATTATCCTCCACATCATCATCATAGTCATTGTCAGAAACAACATTTTGATTATCCAAATTATCATTTTCAATGGGCACATCACCTCTATTTCCCGAGTCGATATATTGATTCTCCACATCAACATTCTCGTTAGTAACCTCGTTTTCAAGAACTTCATCATTTACATTCTCAATATTTTGATTATCAACATGATAATGAGGCTCTTTTATAATAAATTTATCAAGAGCTTCTCTTTGGGATTAAGTTAGCTCCTCAAGTCTTTTTTTTCTTACGTTTTTCATATCCAGATTCATACTTTCTAGTTTTAGGAGGCATAGGTGACACACTCGTTGTAAACACGTCAAAGATACATAAACTACTCAATATAGGGCAAGTAAAGGGTCGTATCTACAAGGACTAAGGGAAGCACCAATAAGTATCCATTTGTGATAAGCTAAACGAAGTCTATGTTTCTGAAGATCTAAAGATGAAAAGACAATAAGAAAAATGACTTTGGGAAGGGGTATCCACCAATCAACTCATTCACAAACCAAGCAATCACAATGGGGATCAATTGTGGGGAATTGTTCATCCATTGGTACTCTAACCACTCTCTCGAGCTAGCTAGATTGGCCTAGTCTCTCATGGCTAAGACATTCAACCAAGCATATCCATAAACATGATGAACTTAAACAAGCAAACTAAGTCCCTTAGGCTAGGTAGTCCCTATTCTCATGGTCCTTCAAGCCTAGTAATCGATTTGAGGCAACCCCTTAACTTCATCTTTCGATCCTTCACTAAGGGTACCTAAATTATGCTCTTATGATGGCCAATCACACAAACATTCATGAAAATGCCAAATCAATTAACCAAAATTATCCCAAGTCAAAACCCAATGTTGGATTTAGAGGTTCATGAACTCATTAATGGCTTCAAACCCTTCCCAAAAAAATAGCTACTCACAAATTATAATAAATTATAAACTAAAAGACATTAACAACTATTAACATGAACTAAAATACTAATTTAGGATGAACAAGTAAATAGAGTGAGAATGACATGAATATAAGAAATAAAGCAACAAAATATGCGAGAGAGTAAGAAATTCTCATTAAAGGTGCAATGAGTATCCAAATCTTCAAGTTTCCTTCTTAGATTCTCCAAATTCCAAGCTTTCAACAAGTTTCTCTCACTTCTCTCTCTAGAAGATGAGATTTTCTCTCCCCTAGGGTTCTAAGAATTTCAAATCTCCCTTTATTAAAATATAATGTAAATTAGCTTCTTCTAAAATGAGAGGAGTTTACCTTATATAGTCCTAAAATAAACTAGGCATAATTACAAATTAACCCCGATTCAAAAAGAGGATTTAAAAAGAAAGATTTTCGGGAAAATCCAGCTACCCGGGCGGGTGGAGTGACCCGGGCTGGTCAGACCATCAGAACTGAAATTTAAGTTTTCCGCAAATTGACCTGGGCGGTTCAGTTGACCCGAGCGCTCGGATCATTTTTCAGTTTCGTCAGTTTATTTTTAAACGGCCATATCTCACTCGATTTTATCGGAATTGAGCTTCCACTCGTTGGAAAGATATTGAGCCAAGCTTTCATCTCCAACTTGAATCTCTCAAAAATGTTTTGTGTGCTGAAAGTTATGGCCATTTGAAGTTGACCCTTGTGCGCAAACCCTTCCTCTTTGATATTAATATTCGGGGTTGTGCAATTGTCCTCCAAGCATGCTCCTAAGTCCTGAAATGAAACAAATCGCCCAAAGAAAGAGCATACAAGAAAGAAAATTGCACAACAAACTAGCCTAAACTAACTCAAAAACAACGATAATACCAGCTAAAAACTATCAAAAAGTAAAGCAATAAAGCAAGACATCAATAGGAAAAAACAACTATGGTGTAAATCACACAATAAACAATTTAAGACGACGTAAGTGAAAGTGAAAAAAAAAAGGGAGCGAAACAACCTGACAATTGAGCAATAATACTCCAATTTGTGATAAATATTCCCCAAATAGTCAATTACTAACCAATGATTTTAACCTAAAAAATTAAAGGAAAAAATCTCATTAAAATATACACAATACCATTAATCCTTAAAATATTACTTCTACATTACAAAATTACACAAAGCCACTAAGTGAGTACGAAAAAGTACATGCGGCTGCCATCTAAAAATCATCTTCTTCGTCAATCCTCATATGGAGCAAATGAGCAATTAGACTACTATAGTAGAACATTCCAACCATGTCAAACCAAAAATTAAAGAAACAAATTGATTAATTGATAAACACAATTGAAGAACCGGTGAATGATAATGTATTAGTGTAGATATTTAGAATTAACCTTTGTCTCATACTCTCATATCTCTGCTTTCTTCAAAGTTCGACTTTCGACCGCACGCCGAGATTGACAATGGAGAAACAGAAGAAGGTATCTTCACTCTTCAGTCTTCTGGTTTCTTCTTCCTCCCCAAATTCCCAGAAATCAAAAAATAGCAAAAAGTTGAAGGTATGAATTTCATTTTCTTTTGTCTCAGAATTAGTTGATAATTGATGAACAAATAGAGATCAGTTAGAAATATATAAAGATTGAAAAAATTAGCCGTTAAATGAAGATTGAAAGGAGAAATCAGAATTGATTTTTTTCATATTTTCCGTAACTGTTAATAAGGAATGAGTGGGAGAATTTTGGGAAGTTGTTAAAGAGGAATTGGGAAATTAAGAATATGGAAGATTTTCAAAAGATAAATTAGGGGAAGTTAGAGAAGAACTGAACTAGTGCGCTGTATGTTTCAGTTGAGAAGAATTGAAGAAGACACTCTTTTTTTTTTTTTTTTTTTTTTGTAAAAGGCTAGGCTTCAATATTTAGGCCCTCAACATTTATGGGACCTGTGCTGATGGTATGTTTGCACAGGCCATTAGACGGCCCTAACCCTCACACCTTTTCGTTTTTTCTCTCATCCTCCTTCCCCTCCACAGCCACACCCACAACCACCACCACCTGATCCGCCCTCAACACCACCATCACCTTCCCTTTTCTTTTTCTCTCCCGTTCTTCCCCTCCATAACCATAACAACCACAACCAACACCTTCTTCCCTTCCTTTTCTTTTTAGGGTTTTCGGGTTTTTGGGTGGGTGAGTTTGTAGGATTTTCAGGTGGGTGAGTTTAGGGTTTTCGAGTGCGTGTCTTAGGTGGTTGGGTTTTCGAGGTTGGGTGGTTTTCGATGGCAGAGAGGGAGTAGGAGTTTGAAAGGGATGATGTGAGGGTGGTGGGTGGGCGAACGGTTGGTGGTTTTAGGGGTAGAGAAAACGAGAGGGAGGGAGGGAGCAGGGATTTATGAGGGAAGAAGTGAGCTGAGGGTGGCGGCTTGGAGGTGGTATCGGTGGATTTGGATGGCGGTTGGTGGCTGAATAAACGACAAGGAGGGAGAGAGGAAGGAGATTGGTTGTTTCCGTAGCTGGTGCTCAATGGTTTTGACGAATGTGAATAAGTGGATGGTGAAGGTGGTTGAGCAACGGCGAATGGTCGCTGGATATATTGGATTAATTAAAAAGAAGAAATAGTTTTTTGGGTTTTTCTATGATATTCCCCTGTGTTTTTTAAAATTCTATAATGTACCCCTAATGTTTTTTTATTCTACATTGTAACCCTGTATTTTTTAAGTTTTCTACATAGTACCCCTACGTTAAATGAACATAACGTTTACCGTTATCTCTTTGCATTTCTGGGATTCTCTCTCAACTCTACCCCTGCCAGTAGCCCCGCCCCCACTCCCTCCCCTTCACCCCCGCAACCACCATGACCGCCGCCAGCCCAGTCCTCCTCCACCCCCGTAACCACCATGACCGCCGCCACCCGGTCCTCCACCCCAGAATCGCCATGACCGCAACAACCACCAATGTTTTTATAAAAATCAACCCAGAATCAATCGTGGGGGCTACGGGAAATCTAAGGGGAGAGGGTGGGAGCAACGGGAAATCGAAGGGGAGGGGGTAGGGGCTACGGGAAATAAAAGGGGAAGGGGTGGGGGGCTACGGGAAATCGAAGGGGGGGAGGGTGGGGGAAATTGGAAATCGAGGGGAGGGGGGGGGGCTGCAGGAAATCGAAGGGGATGGGTGGGGGCTGCAGGAAATCCAAGGGTAGGGGGTTGGGGGCTGCGGGAAATCCAAGGGTAGGGGGTGGGGGGGCGGGAAAGAAATGGAAGGGAGGGGGTGGGGTGCGGGAAATGGAAGGGGAGGGGGTGGGGGGTCTGGGGTGGCAGGGGGATGGGGTTGGGAGCTGCGGTGGTGGAGGGGAGGGGGGCTGGGGTGGAGGGGATGAGGAGGTTTGGGTGGGAATTCAAAAATGATTAACGTCCGTTTTCATTAATACACACTAGGGGTAATATAGAGAAAACTTAAAAAACATAGGGGTACAATGTAGAATAAAAAAACATTAGGGGTACATTATAGAATTTAAAAAAACACAGGGGTATATCATAGAAAAACCCTAGTTTTTTTAAAGTTAGTGGGATAATAAATCAATGATGATGATGGTGATTATTGTTAGCCATAAATAATTAATAATAATAAAAAACAATAGGAAAAAGAAAAATTATTTATAAGAATTAGAAAAAATGTGCTTAGAGGTCACTCTTGATCTGAGACTGACATTAGAAGATGGCATATAAATTTTGGGATCATTTTGAAAAGAACGAAACTTAAGATTATGGTGGAAAACGCTCTGTATAACACCTTAGAAAACGCGGTAGAGTTTTCTAATGTATTTTCTCGTAAACTAATCTTTCTAGTTAAACTGGTAAGTTTTTATTCCTAAAAATTATTTATTGTTATTATTTTAAGCTTTTAGGTTATTTACCCTTTTATTTATTATTTTATATATTCCTATTTAATTTTAGAGTTTTATTTTAGGACCTGCTTTTAGATGGTTCTTGTGAAAGCCGGTTTACATTTAGTAAATCCGCGTATTACTTCATTTATAATTTTTTTTGGTGTACTTTAAATAATTATATAAAAATTTGTTATTACTTAGTATTTGAAAATCGTTGTGTTTATTAAATATTTATTATGAGTTTTATCATTTTAATCTACTTGAGTTGTTTGAGTTGATATAGGTCATAGAGGGTGATTTTTTGACTTGAATGTCAATTTGATAAGTTTTGTACATACTTACAAAATTTATACTTATTTTCATTATTTAGCTTATTGGAATTGATGCGTGTCATCATAGGTGATTCCTTGACTCCTTTATCAATTTGTTAAGCTTATACTATTTATAAAATTTAGATACATTTTAATATTAAATCTTATTAAGTTGATACTCCATCCGTTTCATTTTAATCTACACACTTACACTTTTCACGCATGCCAATGCAAAACTTTGAGGACATATATCTTTAGTTTTGTATTTGTAAAAATTATAAAAAGTACATGTTAATAAAATACATGTTATGATGAATCTAACAAGATCCCACATGACTATATTTTCATTCGCGTATAAATCACAAATGATGGTCAAAGTGAAATTTGTGAATAGTGTAAAATGTCAAAGTGTGTAGAATAAAATGAAACGGAGGGAGTATATATTTAAAGTTGTAATGGGTGATTCCATCATCTCTTTTGTCAATTTGATGTTTTTAATGTATTCTTAAACTTTAATGCTTCTAAAATAATCTATCTTAATGTCTTTTGTTACCGTTTGTTATTTATATATTTGTGTTTATGATTTAAATAAATTATTTTCACGTGAGCTTTTAATTTAAACCGTATAAAATACCTTGATATCTTATTTTGAAGTCATATTATTGGTTATTATATTTAAATAAAGTTTATATTTATTTTATAGTTTATGTTTATGTTGTAATAGTTGTTTTCATGTTTATTTGCTTTTAAATAATATTTTTCCGTTCAAATTAGATAATTTATTATTTAAATTATTTTGGACCGTGTTATTATAATGTGTGTAGTATATTTTAATGTTTGTATTTTATAACTTTAATCTATGTTATTTGTTTAGATAATATTATGTTTATTTTTATTATTACGCATTTAGGATGCGGTTTTGTCGCGTAGCGTTTTTGTAACGTTGTTGGACCGACTTGAGTGATGAAATGGTGCATTACGTGTGGTGTTTGTTATGCTGGTCGAAATTCAGCAAGTTTGGAGAGGAGAGTGAAGAATTGTATTGATCATTTGTGTCTCTTTGAACTCCATTTATAACCCCCCTCCCATTTAATCCTCATTAAAACTCTCTTAAACCTTCTATTTTCTTTGCAAAAATTTTAATTTTAATCAGAGAAATTCAGCATCATTCTTCATTAATCCACGTCATTTTTAAGGAGAAGAGAGAAGAGGAAGAGAAGAGAAAAAGAAGAGAAAAATTCATTCTGCTTATTCCTGTCACACCTTCACGATGCCCATCTCCAGAGATCTAACCGTTAGATCGTTTTGAAATTTTGATAGTACGTTGAGGACATTTGGGTCTTCACTTTGACCGGAGATATTTTCAATTAGAGTTTTCGATCACCAGAAATCGTTATCGGAACAGAACAACTTGTATAAGAATTTAACCATGTTCAAGAAGAAGAATGTAAGCAATTGGAGGTCTTCGAAGGTAACTAGCAGTTATCTTAGACCGTTAGGAATCGCGGTAGTTTTAGGGAAGATTTAATTGTTAGGATTATGTTTAGGCTTGTTTGATATATACTTTAAACTTAGAAATTTTGATGAATATGTTGTGTAAGTGTGTGTGCCGTGTGTTTTTGTGTTATGGAAAAATAGATTTGTGTTGTGATACTTTCTGTTAGATTGGTTAATGAATTATTCATGTTGATCAGAGTTGTCCTTATTATTATTCTATGGTTAGTTTATGTTCCATGATGTTTATACTTGTGATATTATATATTTACTATGAATGTTCAACATGTAAACTATGTTTATATAATTTCTTAGGATTTGATTTGATGATAATTGATGTTGAAGTCTTGGAATTGATGAATTAATGTTGTTGTGTTTCTTGTGTTGTGGAGTATTGTTTTATTGTTGTTACTTGCTTATTAGTTAGTAGAAATGATTAATCTTGTTATTTGAATTGTTGTTAATAATTTCCTATGAGTAGTATATGTCAGGATGTTACTTTCTTGTGATTATATGATTTACCCTATGATTGATTTTATTGTGAACTAAGTTTTACATCTTTGTTTATGATTAGTTGTTTGTTGGAATTGTTGGTAATGGAATTTATGAATTCATTGTTGCTGAAGTTTAGTTGAAATCATGATTAGTTCTCGTTTGTGAATTAGCCGGTTCTTGTGAATGTTCGGTTTAGTCTGAGATTTTTCGTCCATATGCATCGGACGCACCGAGATGCATCAGACGTGGCGCCTATGCGTTAGACGCACAAGAGCTACGCCGACCGCACGCTCTCACTCGGAGCGTATGCTCCTGCATTGAGCGCACACATGGTCAAGGCAGACCTGTCGGTCTGTTTGCTTGCTGCATGAATTTTCGTGTAAGTTCCATTACGTTTTCGAATGTTTTCATGACGTTTATTTTGGACAGATTATTAGTGGATAACGTTGCTTGGAAATGTTGAGTTTGTGATGTTATTTGTTGTTATGTTTTGAAACGTTAAAAGATTATTCTTTATGTTATGATTTATTGGTATTGTTGTGAGATTGTTGATTTCATGCGTTGTTATGTTGTTGAACATGATTGTTGATTTTTAGAACTATTGAGTTTGTATTGTTGTTTTTGATGAGAAGATGGAAATGAGATGATTTTTGGAATTTGAATTACTTAGGGTTGCGATCCTAGTCGTTTTTCTGCTGAATTTTAGGTGTAAGACCATTGGGCATCTCTAATGTTATTGATTTGATGATGGAAAGTTGAGATGATATTTGTTATGGTAAGTTGTTTTATTCTTGAGATATAAGAAATCCGGTGGGATAGATGTAGTTCCTGGTGATGAACATGCCAACCACCTAGGTTGCGATCTAGGGGTAAACCTGGGTTAATTATTATCGTCCTTGAGGTCAGCGAGTGCTGTGTGTACTACCCTGGGACTGTGTTTGGAGATTTTACTAAGCATCTAGGTTTTATGGTTGTAGATGAATTTTATGAGGATTTTAGAAAGACTTTCACTCTTATTGGTGTGAAGTAGTTGGATTTATGGGTGGTTGTTTTGCCACATGAGTTTAAAGGATGTCTTGGATATTTTTAATTGTGTTTTGGGATTCTAGTGGTTTTTGATATGAAAGGTTGAACTTAGTTTGAGGTTGTTTAGTTATGTATTTATGTTATCTTCTTTGTAGTAATGTTTAGTTGAACCGTAGAGTGACATTATCTGTTTGGGCGATATTTCCGCTATTTTCTACATTGTTAATTTATAGTTGTACTTTCTTTAGTGTTTTTGTGTAAAAGGACAAAGTGTTACACTTTGAACTTGAGATTATTTTTGACAATTTCTATCTGTTATTTATGAAAGTTGTTAAGCTGTTATCATGAATTTGTTCTGTAAATTAAATATCACTATATGTTAGGTTTATTATTTGATTTGTAAATATCACTATATGTTAGGTTTATTAATTGTTACCAAATACAAAGGGTGAAGCCAGGAATTTATTGTTGCCTGTTTAAAAAAATAAAATGACTTTATAGATGCGGGGGGGGGGGGGGGTGGCCCTTACTATTTAAATAAAATAAACAGAGAAAATGAAAAAAAAGAAGAAACTGAATAGAATTTTTGTTGTCAAGAGAACTCGACCTCCTAACAATTTGATTTTTCACTAGGTCATTGACCACCATGCTAGCAGTCTCTTTCATGTCTATGGAGGCCTTATTAACATACAAACAAAATATCTATAGGGGTGTAGCTAAATAATATGGGCCGTGGGGTGAGCTACATGCGGGCCTGACCCCTCCCAGCCCTCCAAGTGGCTTCACCTTTAGGTTGGGTTATTTTCATGTTTTTAACAAGACATAAGTTTACTTGTTTGATTTAAGCAAGTTGTATTAGTTTGGACTCATTGTTGGAATAAGGATTAAATTTAGAATTTATTTTCTACACGTCTTAGGCTGAGAAACATATTTTGTATATTAAGAGAAAGAGTTTTTCATTAGAATTAACGTTGCTTAAAGCCTTAAGGTGAAGGGAGCATGGGTTTGGAGAGAGAAGAATGATGAGTTTTTCCGTTGCTTTCACTTTCAGTCCTCTTCAAGCATTATCTTCTTTTGTATTGCAATTTTCCAATTTTTTCGTCATCTCGAAGACCTTCTTAAAGTTTCGATTGAGTTATTTCTCGGCCTTCATATTTCAAGCCTTGGAAGTATCCATTTGGGTGATAAGATATGTTCTCTATGTTATAATTTTTGAGGGTTTAGTTTGCTTATGTTGTTCTTTAGTTTTGTGATCCTGAAATATTATACTTAACGCGCTCTTTATTAATTACTATATTATGCACTTGCTGAAGATTTTGCTATTCCTCTATCTGCAAACAGCACAAATGGCTTCTAAAAACAAAATAACATACAATCTAGCCTTGGCGTTTTTCTTCCTGGCCATTTTACTAGCTTTTTCAACCTCTTGCTGAAACCTGCCCCTTTCTCCTTTATAGTTCAGTATGGTGCATAACTCAATCCAAAAGGCATCAGCATAGGAACAACTAAAGAACAAGTGCTGCATTGACTCAAGTTCAGTAGTGCATAGGTCGCATCTTGTATCACATTATTTCACTCCCCACAAACTATATCTATCTACTGTAGCAATCTATTGTGAAGAGCTAACCATACAATGAATTTGCTTTTGGGGGAGACATTATTATTACACATAATCCTCTTCTAACTCACTCTGTACTAAAGCGCCGGTGATGAGTGATGGGTTTTAAAATATATACCGCAAGTGCACGGTGTCTGTTTAGCATAAACTGGCAAATACGGGTCGATCCACAGGGAGAGGAGTTCTATAGATTTGTGCTCAATTATTTAACTACTTCAAGAGAGGAATTTGATTGAATAATTAATAAAAAAACTAGAATAAACTAGAACACAAAAGGATGGAAGTTTATCAAATAATTAAAAACCTAGGGCAATCGATCGGTCCACCATGCTTATACCAATTTCATCACTACAATATAATTCAACAATACTTGGATTGAGGTTCGAATAATTAGAGTATTTCGTTAATCCTACGGTTGGGTCTTAATTAACAACTCTTAGATCATCATATGCTAGTGCGGTCGCTCAACATAATCAGACCTACCTATTGTAACAAGCCTCTAATGACTATGATCTTTCGATTCTAACTCCTATTAGCTAAACGGAACCCATGATATTGCGCAATTACATGAATTAAACAAGCATAACAAATCAATAGGAAATTACTCTAATTCAATCCAAATATCGAAGAACTTTAAACCAAAATCAAATAGGTATAAACATGGCTTCCCTCACTAAGCCCTAGAAAAAGACTACTCACTCATGATAATAATAAAACAAAATAAACATAATGCAAGTAGAAGAAGTCATCAAATTAAACAAAGTAAAGAAAAATACCGAATGATTGAAGAGCAATGAAAACGAAATCAACGATCTTTATAATCTTCAAAGCAAAGAGTTAATATCCAAGTAGAGAGAGAAAACTAAGTGTTTCGACCTAAAAACGCAGAATAAAAGATGGTATAATCAAATTTACTAAAACCCTATTCATAGTTTTTACAAAACCGGCTAAAAAGGCAAAAATTAAGGCTCCCAAAAAACCGCCTGGTCGGGCAACGGTGTTAAACTTTTACGAGCTCAGCAAGCATTTCGCCCGGTCAACCGGGCAAGGCCGCCCGTTAGGGCGCGCAAGCACTTTTGGCCTCTATCTCGCCCGGTCAACCGGGCAAACATGCCTTGGTATGTGATGAAGTTTTTGGTTCGCCCGGTCCCGCCAAACCGCCCGGTGACCGGGCAAGAGCAATTCCTTGGCTTTTTCCGTGCTTTCTTCGTTCAAAACTCTTATGCAACTTCGTGGATCTTCTATGGGGCACATGTGACCATTGGACTTCCGTTCCACAACACAAATTAAAGCCCTAGATGCCTAATCTGCACAAAAAACATATAACACAAGGAAACAAGTCCAAACATATCAAATCACACAAGAAACGAGCTCAAAAGAGCTCAAAAGAGCTCAAATCGATACTCAAAGCTAAGGGAATTGGGCTAGATAATCTATATAAAATAGACACATTCAAATCCCCCAAGCTAACCTTTTGGTTGTCCCTAAGCAAAACCACACAATTGAGTTACAAGATATAATTGTTTCACCTCTTAGAAAATTCAGTTCGAAAGTATTAGTGGACTCAAAATCAATCATGAAGGCATGCATCATCATCAATCAATTATATCAAACCAACAACCAATTACCGAGAAAGACAATCAAGCAAGGTCACTACGCATATCATGCAGATGCTAAGGTGGTGCTCACAAGGGGAGACACACTCTCTCATTTTTGTGGCAGGCAAAAGATCCGATCACTCTCCATTCCCACCATATGTCCCTTCCCAACTCACTACTCTCGTGTGTTTAGAAGGTAACATAATGACACTCAACCTAGTTCAGTAGACTCAGACATGACAGTTACTCTTTAACTTTGATCCTTAGACTCACTTTCAATCCAATAATGCAACACCTAAAGATCACGAGGACTTTTAAAGGTAGTAATGGGGCTGAGGTTAATGAGACCTTCATAACTTCAACTACTAACATCTTCAAAATACCTCTCACATTCACTTTCTCAACTCAATCACCATTTTCACTTTCCTCGAACTTGATTTGTTATTCAAACAACACTTTATTCAATAATTCAACCTTTTTGTTCTTTTACTTTCAAATGTTCTTTCTTCTTTTTCATTTTTTTTGTTGATTTGTTGTTGTTGAACTTCTTTTCTTTCTTTCCAAACATGAAGTAACAATTCAATAATCCACTCATCAGGATCAAACTCCAACTAACACACCTCACTACATACATAACTATCAAGACAACCCAATCACTCAACTAATGCTCCCCAAGCTAGGCTTGGGACAAGAATCAAATAAGGCTAGGGGCTTGTAATGAAGGTTAGTGATCAAAACAGTCAGAAAGGCTTTAGCGGGGCTAGAGATGGAATAATGCAATCAATTGCAACTATGGAGCTAGAAATTATGAAAAGAACGCCTCAATCATGTCAACATGTATGCATATCAAATTTTCAAAGAGTACATGATCATAATCAAGATCAATGTCATAACAGACGAAACTAATCACACAACAAAGAGGAAGACTGTATGAAAGATAGGCATCCATGGCTCAAGAAATCTCATAGTCTAACCAACTTAGCTCCACAATCAACGCAAGTGCCACAAGTATCATGCAAACAAGGGTCATGGAAGATTGAAAATCAACTCAAGACTAACAAATACTCATGCCAACTATTATAGATTCAGAGTAAAAAAGTCATTCAAAAAAAAAAACATTGGGGAACAGGGAAACAATCATATAACTCATAATTCTCATGTCAAACTCGTATTTTTGGTATTTTTGTTTTTGTTTTTGCCTTTTTTAAAAAAAAAATCTAGGATTAACAATAAACTACGCTAACTAAACTAGAAAGCAATAAGTAGAGAGGGGTGTACTTACATAAATCCTCCCCCCAAGCTGAATTCAGTAATGGCCTCATTGCAGCAAGAGGGAAAGATAGGACTCACTCGTCATCATCAGACATATCAGCAATACTGCCACTGGTAGTACCTGCATCACCAAAAGCAGCATGGCCAGAAGTACCATCCCCAGCATGGTCAGTGGGGTCTGTGGTGTGTACCATGAAGGATGGGTGGTATCATAGGCAACAAGCCCCTGGTAAAAGTAGTCATGGTAGATAGGGTACAGGGCATGGCGCATGTCGGACTCCACAATGGTTGACCATGTGTCCAAGGAAGTCAGATGAGTCTGGATGGTAGCCTGACTAAGCTCAAGGCGGCCCATCTGTGAGGTAAGGGACCGCTGTCCCTGCTCGAGGCGGGTAAGGACTGCCATCATAGGATTCATAGGTGTGGAAAAGGGGGAGGCTTCCCCAACGGGCTGTTTGTGGTAGGTCCGCAGAGGTCGCCGAGCAATGGACTCTTGACCACGCATAGGAAGGAGGTACGACCCCACACCAGGTTCTAGGCGGGTCTGAGCAGGGTCAGGGAGAAGGATAAACTCATTCTTAGCAATAAACAACCTAAATTTGTTTGCAGATTGGGCGGTTATCCATTTAGCATTGGTCATGTAGTCAATACCAATCTCAGCGGGACCAGCTACGACATTGCTAATGTCAGGAGTATAACCAAAATGGGCAGCAATAGTGGTAATGAGGCCACCTAAAACAATAGGTTGCCCCCTAACACTACCATCATCAAACAATGCAGGCAAATTAGCGATAGTCCGCTTCAGTTGGGAAACAAACAAGTAGGGAAGGCACAAAGAGTAATCAAACTTGGGAAACAAATAACTACCCATCAGAAAAATCTCCTGTTCCTGACAGGAGTGGGGCTCAGCACGCCCAAAAGAGTAAATCCCAGAAATCGCTGTAAGTAGCGAATGCTGGGAAAATGGAGATGGTCTGCAGACATATTATGGGTGTGGTCGTCATCTCCTGTGAATGCGGTCCACAAGGTATTAATTCGGACAGTAGGAGGGGGGGTGATAGTCATCAGTAACAGGGAGGCCAAAAATAGCAGCTAATTGACCCAATGTTAGTTCTCGATCCTCATTCATAAGGCGAAAACGGAGATTTTGATTTTTGTTCCGTACTTCTAGTGAACTCAAAAATTCAAGTGTAAGATGCATGTATGTCCAGAAAAACATACCAAACATTGCTCCTAATCCCAATTTCTCAAATAAAGTCTTAGTGTTTGTATAGATACCCAAAGCATGCAAAGAATTTGTATCAACAAAACGGGTGGGGGATGATATTTTGATATTGCAGTTTTTCAAATCTTTGTTTTTTCTCTAGAGTTTTGAAAATTACCTTTGGGAAGGTTGGATCTGGCGGAATTTGATTGCTTTCTTCCCCCCTTTCGCGTTGCCTTCTTTTATTTTGCCTTGACATGGTGAAAAATGAAATTTTTTGAGAGGGAGTGAATTGAGGTGGGATGAAGAAAAGATGGAGGTTGTGTAAATTTTGGTGTGAGAAGAAGAAAAGTGATGGGAGATGAAGAAAATTGAGTGGAAAGATGTTTTTTTTTTTTTGAGTGGAGAAAGGTAGGATGAAGGTTGGTTATGGAGGTTTTAAGGGGAGAGAGAGAGGGGGTTTGAGAGGATGAAGGAAAGAGAATGAAAGAAGTGGAGAGAGGAAAAGAAGGGATTCGGTGGAAGTCATAGGGCGAAAACGCTAAAACGGGGTAGTCTCCCGGTCGGGCTGGGTAGACCGGGCGAAATTTTCTTCCTTGATTTTTTTCGCAGCGCAGCACAGGACACTTGGTGGGCCGAGTCAAGCCGTCCGGTCGGGCGGTTTTGCCTGGTCGGGCGAACTCAAACTGCAGAATTGAAGTATTTTCGCCCGGTTGACCGGGCAATAAAAGCCCTAAAACTGCTTGCGCGCCCGGTTGGGCGGCCTTGCCCAGTTGGCCACTTGGCCTTTGTTTCCTGAAATTTTTCGTGCTTCATGAAATCAGCTGGGCGCCTAGCTTGGCAAACTCGCCCGATGGGGCAAGTTCAGTGGCCCGGTAGGGAGAACTCGCCCTGTTGACCGGGCGGCTTGATTTTCAGCCATTTTCCGTCAAATTTTTCCCATGTTATGATATTGAATCCCTGCACACACTAAGCTCGTCCAAAAATCAGTACACTCTTTCTCACCTCTCTAAAAAAATAAGAAAAGTAATCTAAACTAGTAAAGAAAAATAAAAGAAAAGAAAAGACGTGTTGCCTCCCGCAAAGCGCTGGTTTTGAAAGGTCCCGCACGACCATAGTACCTTAGAATTCAAAGTGGGGGAGCATGGAAGTAAAAAACCTCCACTTGGCCTATGAAAGCACCCTCATGGTACAGTTTTAGATGCTGACCATTCACTTTAAACTTCGTCCCCTCCGCATTAGCCACTACAATGGCTCCATGTGCCTTCACATCAGTGGCAACAAAAGGTCCAGACCACCTTGACTTAAGCTAACCTGGAAAAAGCCTTAGTCTAGAATTGTATAATAGAACCTTGTCACCAACATGAAACTCGCGCTTTTCAATCATTTTGTCATGAAACCTCTTTGTCTGCTCCTTGTAAAGCTTATGGTTCTCATATGCTTCCAGTTGAAGCTCATCTAACTCATTCAACTGAAGAAGTCTTGCCTCACCTGCAGCATCTAAATCCATGTTGATTTCTTTAACTGCCCAAGCTGAGATATACTCCATTTCAACTGGTAAATGATAAGTTTTGCCATAGACCAACCGATATGGGGTGGTTCCTAGAGGTGTCTTAAAAGCAGTTCGCAATGCGTATCATCCAACTTTTGTGACCAATCTTTCCTTGACTTGTTGACTAACTTCTCTAGGATGCGCTTGATCTGACGATTGGAGACTTCAACTTGGCCACTAGTCTGAGGATGATAAGCCAAGCCAACCTTATGAGTGACTCCATATTTCTTCAGTAAAGCTTTGAAGGTTCTCTGATGAAAATGAGACCCCCCATCACTGATCAAGACTCTCGGGACTCCGAATCGAGGAAAAATAATCTTCTTGAAGAGCTTCATGACCACCTTAGAATCATTAGTAGGTGAAGCCACAACTTCAACCCACTTAGTCACATAATCCACAACTACCAATATATATCTGTTCCCACAAGAAGAAGGGAAAAGTCCCATGAAATCAATGCCCCACACATTAAAGGGCTCAATCTCCAAAATCCCCATCTGTGGCATCTCCTGTCTCTTTGAAATATTTCCCGTTCTTTGACACTCATTGCAGGAAAGGCAAAAGGCACGGGCATCTTTGGAAATAGTAGGCCAATAAAAACCACTCTGGAGAACTCTATAAGCTGTGGCCTTGAGCCAAGATGCCCACTATAAGGCATACTATGACAGTGTTGTAGGATCCCAACTATCTCCCAATCAGCAACACATCTTCTGAACAAGCCATCTGAGCACTTATTGTATAGAAGTGGGCCTTCCCAATAGTAATGCTTAGCATCATGATAAAACTTCTTGCGCTGTTGATAAGTCAAATCAGGAGGATGAGAATCATTAACACAATAGTTAGCAAAATCTGCATACCATGGGGATTGAGTAGACACAGCAAAAAGATGATCATCAGGAAAAGAATCATCTATGGGACCATCAACACTTGACTCAAATCTCAATATGGAGAGATGATCTAGAACGACATTCTCAACACCTTTCTTGTCACGGATCTCCAAATCAAACTCTTGTAATAAGAGTATCCAGCGAATAAGTCGTGGCTTGGCTTCCTTCTTAGCCAATAGATACTTCAGTGCAGCATGGTCAGTGTGGACAATCACTTTCGAACCTATCAGGTAGGTCCGAAACTTATCAAGAGCATAGACAGTGGCCAATAACTCCTTCTCTGTAGTAGCATAGTTGACCTGAGCTTCATCCAATGTCTTACTGGCATAGTAGATAGCATGGAATACCTTGTTCTTCCGTTGGCCAAGCACAACACCAACTGCGTAATCACTAGCACCACACATGATCTCGAAAGGAAGACTCCAATCTGGAGGTTGTATGATAGGGGCAATGATCAATGCTTCTTTAATCATGTCAAAAGACTCCAGACATGCATCAGTAAAATCAAAAGTGGTATCCTTGAGCAACAATTGAGTAAGGGATTTCACAATTTTTGGAAAATGTTTTTTAAATCTGTGATAGATACCCGCATGACCCAAAAAACTCCTCACTCCCTTGACATTCACAGGAGGAGGAAGTTTCTCAATCACCTCAATCTTTGCTCGGTCAACTTGGATGCCACGTTCAGAAACAAGATGACCAAATACCACTCCTTCATTGACCATGAAGTGACACTTTTCCCAATTTAAGACCAAATTAACATCAGTTTAACGCTTAAGTACTCTAGAAAGATTATGCAAACACACATCAAAGTCAGAGCCATAGACACTAAAATCATCCATAAATACTTCCATGATATTCTCAATGAAATCAGAAAATATGGCCATCATACATCTTTGAAATGTGGCAGGGGTGTTACACAAACCAAATGACATTCGGCGGTAAGCAAAAGTGCCATAAGGACATGTGAACGTCGTCTTCTCCTGATCTTCTGGGTGAATGGGAATCTAAAAGAAACCTGAATATCCATCCAAACAATAGAAAAGGCTATGTTTTGCTAATCTTTCTAGCATCTGATCAATAAAAGGGAGGGGGAAATGATCTTTCAAGGTGGCTATGTTTAACCTGCGATAGTTAATACACATTTGCCAACCTGTAACAGTACGAGTAGGAATTAGTTCATCCCTATCATTCTTAACAACAGTAGTGCCCCCTTTTTTATGAACAACTTGAACCGGGTTCACCCACTTAGAATCTGAGATGGGGTATATGATGCCCGCGTCAAGTAGTTTCATTATTTCCTTCTTCACTACCTCTTGCATATTAGGATTCAAACGTCTTTGGGGTTGTATGCAAGGGCGGTGATTTTCTTCCAAATTCATTCTATGCATGCAAAAATGAGGGCTAATACCCTTTAGATCATCAATACTATACCCAATAGCCTTTTGGTGCATGCGAAGCACTGTAAGAAGCTGTGAAAGCTGGCTATCTGTGAGTTTAGTACTGACAATCACAGGGCATTCCTCATTATCATCAAGAAATGCATATTTAAGGTGAGAAGGTAAGGATTTAAGTTCTAACTTCTTTATGTGGTTTGGAAGTAGAGTAAATATTTTCCATTACCTCACATTTGACTGCCTCATCAGTATCAAGGCCATCCAGATCAAAAGTTGTCTCCAATGGATTATCTGATAGAAATTGTTGGAAAGCACCTCCAGAATTCTCTTCTAGTACATCAATCCTGCAACATGTGTGCTCAAGCATAGGAGACGTAATAGCATTGGTTAGTTTAGAAGTAACAGTATCATCACCAACGCTTAAAATCAGAGAGCCAGATTTAACATCAATTACAGCACCGGCATTACACAAGAAAGGCCTACCCACAATAATAGGGATCTAACTATCCTCCTCCATATCTAGCACTACAAAATCTACAGGAATGTAGAATTTCCCAACTCTGACAGGTACATCCTCTAAAATAGCCAAAGGATATTTCACAGAACGATCTGCCATCTGCAAAGTAATTTGGGTGCACTTTCAAACTCCCAAGTTTAGTTTATTACAGATAGATAAAGGCATAACATATACACTAGCTCCTAGATCACATAAAGCCTTATCTATAAACAATGCACCTACATGACAGGGGATGGAAAAACTACCAGGATCCTTTAATTTTGGAGGGATTTTATTTTACAGAACATCACTACACTCTTCAGTTAGAGCAACTCTATCTATACCACCAAAATCCTTTTTCTTAGTAATCATGTCTTTTAAAAACTTGGCATAAACAGGCACTTGAGAAATAAAATCAGTGAAAGGAACTGTTACCTCAAGATTCTTGACCATAGACATGAACTTACCAAGCTATTGATCAACCTTGGATTTTTGCATCCTGTGGGGGAAAGGTAGTGGTGGTGTAGGAGAATCATAAACCTTCTCCTTTTGCTTCTTTGCTTCATCTACTTTCCCTTCCTCAATTTCAGCTTTTGAGCTATATTCACCTTCATTTTCATCCACTACATCATTCTTGTCTGGAGGTGGTGAATCATCAGTAGGCATAGGTGGAGCATCATTGTGTACCGCTTCGAAGAATGACAACATTAGCAGTCTCCTTGGGAATTGGTTGCCCCGGCAAATGACCTGGTTGCCTCTGTGCATTATTTCCGGCCACCTGAGCAAGTTGAGTGTCCAAATGCTTGGTAGTGTTCTTCAACTCTTTGATGCTCTCATCATGACTCTTATGCATAGAAACCATAATCTTCATCAAATCAGACATAGTGGGTTCTTGAGAGCCGGCATTCTGAGAAGGTTGTTGCTTATAGCCTTGGTGTGAAGGCCTATTGAAACCAGGAGGGGTATTCTGTGGAGCCCCTTGGTAGTATTGTGGTCTAGCAGCATGTTGTGGTGGGTTTTGATGTTGTGGTTGGTAGGAGGCTTGTGACATAGGTTGAGGGTTCTGAACATTGTTGTTTCTATATGAAAAATTGGGATGATCCCTCCAACCTGGGTTAAATGTATTGGAGTATAGGTTGTATGGAGGTCTCTGCTGAAAAGCATTTGCATACTCCATCTTGCTCAAGTCAGGTTGATTGTAGGAACAATCATGACCAAAGTGGCCTTGAACACCACACACCTCACAGTAAGAAGAGGTAATAGGAGCCATGTAAGACATCGCATTAATACTCATAGGAGGAGTACTAGACTGTGAAGATTTCAGTGCATCCATTTTCATGCTCAACTGCGCTACTTGTGAAGACAATAGGGCATATGCATCAGCATCCAACTTTTTCTTAGTAATAGTCCTAGAAGAAGTATGATCATTTGCTGCTAAGTTGCCCAGAAAACTGTACCCTTCATCCACCTCCTTATCTAGGATAACACCCCCTATAGATGAATCAATTGTACTCTTAATATGGGGTTGTAGACCATTGTAGAATGATTGGGTGATGAACCACTTGTCAAGATTATGGTGTGGGCATTCTCGTTGCTGGTCCTTGAACCTAGTCCATGCTTCCTTCAGTGTCTCATCAGGTTTTGTTGTAAATGATTTGTAGGGTCTTCAAATGGATGCCCTCCAAATTGGTTCTATTGGATCATATTAATGAGGGCATGTTTGATCTCAAAGTTGGCCGCTTGTATGTCAGGCATAGTAGGGCCTGTGGGAACATTGCTAGGGGAAGGTACCCCATAAGACATCAATGACTTAGGAGGCATGATTGATTCTGATGGTTCTTCCGTGGATTTTCCCTGATTAGCAAACTGCTTCTTCTTCTTTTGTTTCTTCTTGAGTTGCCGGAAGGTTTTCTCAAGATAATGATTAGTTGGAACTAGAGTACCTTTTCTTTTAGACCTGGGCATAAAAGAAACAAAGAAAAATGTGCACTGAGATTGCCTCAATTGGAACTTGAAGTTCCAATGAGACAGTAGAAATAGTTCAAATAATCAATAAAAAGAAACTATAGAAACTAGCCGTTTCCCCGGCAACGGCGCCAAAAACTTGATGGGTTTTAAAATATATACCGCAAGTGCACAGTGTCTGTTTAGCATAAACAGACAATTACGGGTCGATCCACAGGGAGAGGAGTTCTATAGATTTGTGCTCAATTATTTAACTACTTCAAGAGAGGAATTTGATTGAATAATTAATAACAAAACTCGAATAAACTAGAACACAAAAGGATGGAAGTTTATCAAATAATTAAAAACCTAGGGCAATCGATCGGTCCACCATGCTTATACCAATTTCATCACTACAATATAATTCAACAATACTTGGATTGAGGTTCGAATAATTAGAGTATTTCGTTAATCCTACGGTTTGGTCTTAACAACTCTTAGATCAACATATGCTAGTTCGGTCGCTCAACATAATCAGACCTACCTATTGTAACAAGCCTCTAATGAGTATGATCTTTCGATTCTAACTCCTATTAGCTAAACAGAACCCATGATATTGTTCAATTACATGAATTAAACAAGCATAACAAATCAATAGGAAATTACTCTAATTCAATCCAAATATCAAAGAACTTTAAACCACAATAAAATAGGTATAAACATGGCTTCCCTCACTAAGCCCTATAAAAAGACTACTCACTCATGATAATAATAAAACACAATAAACGTAATGCAAGTAGAAGAATTCATCAAATTAAACAAAGTAAAGAAAAATACCGAACGGTTGAAGAGCAATGAAAACGAAATCAACGATCTTTATAATCTTCAAAGCAAAGAGTTAATATCCAAATAGAGAGAGAAAACTAAGTGTTTCGACCTAAAAACGCAGAATAAAAGATGGTATAATCAAATTTACTAAAACCCTATTTATAGTTTTTACAAAACCGGCTAAAAAGGCAAAAATTAAGGCTCCCGACAAACCGCCTGGTCGGGCGACGGTGTTAAACTTTTACGAGCTCAGCAAGCATTTCGCCCGGTCAACCGGGCAAGGCCGCCCGGTCGGGCGCGTAAGCACTTTTGGCCTCTATCTCGCCCGGTCAACCGGGCAAACATGCCTTGGTATGTGATGAAGTTTTTGGTTAGCCCGGTCCGGCCAAACCGCCTGGTTGACCGGGCAAGAGCAATTCCTTCGCTTTTTCCGTGCTTTCTTCGTTCAAAACTCTTATGCAACTTCTTGGATCTTCTATGGGGCACATGTGACCATTGGAGTTCCGTTCGGCAACTCAATTTAAGGCCCTAGATGCCTAATCTGCACAAAAACATATAACACACGGAAACAAGTCCAAACATATCAAATCACACAAGAAACGAGCTCAAAAGAGCTCAAATCGGTACTCAAAGCTAAGGGAATTGGGCTAGATAATCTATATAAAATAGACACATCAATGAGTTAGGTTTTAATGATTGTGAATAACTACAAGTATATATACATCCCTAATTGTTACAGCCCAAAAATGCTAAAAGGGGCCATCCAACTATAAGATATAAAGGGCCCAAGATAATACAAATATATACATAATCCAACACCCCCCTCAAGTTGGAGCATGGGGATAGCAAGGGCCCAACTTTCCACGTAAGAACATAAGCAAATGAATGCCTAAACCTTTGGTAAAAATATCCGCAACCTGATTGGCAGTGGAGACATGGGTGGTGATAATAAGAGCAGCTTGGATAGCATCGCGAATGTAATGGCAATCAACCTCAATATGCTTAGTACACTCGTGGAAAACAGGATTTTGAGCAATAAATAATGCTGACTTTCTGTCACAGAAAAGATAAATAGCACGAGAGTGAGACACACCAAGACTACCAAGAAGAGCACACAACCATTTAAGTTCAACAGTCACATCAGCCATCGATCGATATTTAGCCTCAGCAGAAGAAAAGGAAACAATATGTTGTTTCCGAGTCTTCCAAGAGATAGGAGGAGGACCAAGGAACACAATCCATTCGGTGACTGAACTACGAGTCAAGGGCCAACTAGCCCAATCAGAACCACACCAAGCAGTCAAATGCAAGTGTAATACCCCGAATTTTAATCTCGTTTTATTAGCTACTAATTACGTTAATTAGCTTAATTGCGTCCTAATTTTCTAAATGATCATGTTCAAAGTTATTCTCGAAAAATGAAACATATTTGCTTTAGTTATCTCAAAAGTGATATTTATGTTAATAATGTAGCTCATGGTACAAATGTTTTGAAAAGAAAAACATATGTACTTTTCCTCTATTACTTTTGGGTTAATGACATTAGCTAAGGTCCAAAATCCAAGTCTCAAGCCCAAACTTAATGCAACCCAAAATCTGAATTCTCCAACCAAAAAGAAAAAGGGAAAAAGAACCCAAATTCCCCTTCTCCTACGTTCCTTCTTACGTGGGAAACTAACCATGGAAGTGGTTTTTATTTGCTTGATTTTCCAAAACAATCAACTCTATCCACTGTTTATTGCACCCACTGAAATTGCTCATTGTTATTGCCATTGGTTTTACCTCTTTTGAGCTATATAAATAGAGGAGAATAGCTCACAATTGCCATCCAAAAATCAGTAACAATACCCATTTTTTTTCTCTCTTTCTCTCCTCTACCGTACTGTTATTGCTGAAAATTCCATTTTTACACTCGAAATTTGCTCATAATTCCTTCTTGAAAGTTGTAGCTCTTGAAAAGTTGTTGAATTTAGACCCAAAAATCACTCAATTCAAATTTCAGAGCAAGGAGTCAACTGTGTGTGCAAAGGGACCCAAGAAAGTTTGAGTTCCTAAATCTAATCTTTGATTGTTTCTAGCAGGCTAAAGTGAGGTATGACCTTTTGGTATTTGGATAGTGGATGCTCAATACACATGTCCGGGGATATGAAGTAATTTCTCTCACTCCCATCCTATGATGGTGGAAATGTTACCTTTGGAGACAACAACAAAGGTAGCATAGTTGGTATAGGCAAAGTTGGTAAACTACTTTCACAAGCTATGATGATATATATTATGTTGATGGCTTGCAAAATAATTAGCTGAGCATTTCGCAGCTATGTGATAAAGGCAATTGAGTTGAGTTTCAAGCTGACCTTTGTCACGTAACAAATTCACAAATAGGTGAACTTGTCTGTGAAGGAACCAGGAAAGATGATATTTATATCACCTTACTGCATACAATTCTGATGAAAAAGTCCATTTGTTTGAGAGCTCTTTATGAGTCAAATCAATGGGTTTGGCATAAGAGGGTTGGTCATGCTAGCTTGTTACTCTTCAATAAACTTAGATCTCGTGACTTAGTGATTGTACTTCCAAAGATTAAGTACGAGATTGACAAAGTTTATTTGGAATATGCCAAAGGAAAACTTGTAAAATACTCTTTAAAGCCAAACAGTGTCATGAGTACCAGCAGAACTTTCGAACTTATGCATACTGATTTGTGTGGTCCTATGCGTGTGCAAATTCGAAACGGTCACATGTTTGTTTGTGTTATGGCTGATGATTTTTCTAGATTTATCTGGGTTATATTTTTACATTCAAAGGATGAGACATTTTAATGAGTTTGTTGCACTAGTGAAATAGGTACAGATGCAGTTAATCATCAACTGGTTACGCTAAGTTATAACCATGGCATTGAGTTTGATAATTCGAGCTTTATTGATTTTTGTAGAGGGCATGGAGTAAGTCACAACTTCACTGCCCCAGAACACCACAACAAATTGTTGTAGTTGAAACAAAGAATATAACTTTAGAGGAGATGGCGAGGACAATGCTTATTAAAAGTGGTCTCCCTAAGAGTTTTTTAGGGAGAAGTTGTGAATGTTGAATGCTACATCTTAAATCGTGCTCTCATTAGACCTAAATTTAGAAAGACCCCACATAAAATCCTAAAGGGTAGAAAGCTCAAAATTGTGCACTTTCGTATCTTTGGATGCAAGTGTTTTGTGCATAATAAAAGGAAGAACCAGCTTTATAAGTTTGACCCTAGGACTGATGAGGCAATCATTCTTGGATATTCTTCTCAAAGTAAGGCATACAAGGTATTTAATAAGAGAACCTTGTGTGTGGAGAAGAGTGTCATGTGATTTTTGATGAATTTAATAGGTCTTCTGAAATTGCACAGGTGGACTAAGGTGATAACATTGGAATGCTCGAGTTTACTAGAGAACAGTTAGCTGGTTCCTCTCAGGATCCGAAAGAGGAAACATGTTCACTTACTGATCCACCAAATGTTGATGGTGGAGGATCTGATCAAGAACGAGAAGAGAATCATGAGAATGTTTTAGAGGGAGAACCAGAAGCTGATGGTCCCCAAGGAGAGACACAGGTAAACACCTGAAGGTGAACCATTGTGTAAGACGGTGGTAATCCTATTGAGGAACATGTAAGTATAATGAACAAGGATTTACTTTGCAACCTAGCACATCTGAGAGATTTAACTTGGATGCTACTATAGTCAAAGCTAGTTCCAGTCATATAGAGTCTAAAGAACAAAATGAATTATTTTAAAAAAGTCTTAGATTTCAATCTTCTCATGCCTCTTATCAAATTGTAAGTGATATCAATAAGGGAATTCAAACGAGAAGAGCGATTTATGAAAACTTTTGTGCTTTCTTTTCATTTTTGCCTAGTATAGAACCTGTGGACTATAAGATGGCTTTGAACGATCCAGATTGGATTTTGGCCACGCAAGATGAGTTAAATCAATTTGAAAGGAACCATATGTGGCATCTTGAGCCAAGACCACTGGATAGGTTAGTCATTGGTACTAGATAGGTGTTTAGAAACAAATTGGATGACCTAGCTACAATAGTCTAAAATAAAGCAAGGCTTGTGGTGCAAGGTTACAAGCAAGAAGGCATTGACTACGATGAAACTTTTCACCTGTTGCTCGATTAGAGGCTATTAGAATACTAATTGCTTTTGCCGCTTATATGAATATGAAATTGTTTCAGATGGATGTGAAGACAACTTTTCTTAACGGTTATTTGAAGGAAGAGGTATATGTTGAGCAACCACCTAGTTTTGTTGATAAGTTATTTTCCCATTATGTGTATAAAACTTGATAAGGCTTTTTACGGTCTTAAGCAATCTCCAACAGCTTGTTATGAGAGACTGTCAAAGTTTTTGATGGAAAAATGATTATAAGAATAGAGCAGTTGACAAAATATTATTTATCAAAACCAAGGGGAAACATCTGCTGGTAGTTCAAATTTATGTTGATGATATTATATTTGGAGCTACTAATCAGGTGCTATGTGATGAGTTTCCTAATCTTATGCAGAGTGAGTTTGAAATGACCATAATGGGAGAACTTGGTTTCTTCCTTGGTCTACATATTAGGCAAACAACTAATGGGATCATGATCCACCGGCAGAAGTATCTTAAGGAACTTCTAATGATGTATGGAATGCAGAACAACAAACCTTATGACACACTTGTTCCCACATCTTCAAAATTAGATGCAAATAAAAAAGGGAAGGACATGGAAGCTTCGTTGTATAGAGGGATGATTGGTTCCCTCTTATACCTAACTTCAAGTAGACCTTATATTGCATTCTCTGTGGGATTCTGTGTTGATTTCAGAGCAATCCCAAGGAGTTTCATTCAAAGGTTTTTAGAAGAATCCTTAGGTTTTTGGTGGGAACAAATGATTTGTGCTTGTGGTACCAAAGGCACATCAATTGAGCAAGTAGGGTACATAAATGCATATTATGCTGGTTTTCTTATTGACAGGAAAAGCACATCAGGTATGGCCCACCTATTAGGTCCATGTCTGATTTCATGGGGCTCGAAAACCCGAATTCAGTGGCCTTATCCATGACAAAATCCAAATACACAACAGCAGCATCATGTTGTTCCTAGTTATTCAAGATAAGGAACCAGCTGAAAGATTTTGGTGTTGCCTATGAAAATGTTCCTACTATGTGTGAGATTAGGCACCATTTCCTTAGGGATAATGTTGAGAAAGGATTGGTTGAATTATTATTTTGGGATAATTAATTGGGTTTTTTCAAAGAGTTGGACTCAAAATACAATTAATCGCTAGAGGAAAAAAGGCTAAGGGCTGCGTATTTTTACCGCAGCCCTTGGCATTTTGGAAGGGATGCGGTCGTTGACCGCAACCATTAATAATTAAGGGCTGCGGTTATCTCTCAAAACCGCAACCCTTAATAATGGATAAAGGGCTGTAGTTTTACTAAAAATCACAGCCCTTGCGACCTAAAAAATTTTTTTTTTTTTTTTTTTTTTTTGCATTTTTTTGTTCTAAATGATCCCAAACAGTTATATATATATATATAACTATCATTTTTAATTGCAAATTATGTTTTTAATACAAATATATAGAGCGCCATGACTCAGTACTAAATTCCTACAGCTTGGAAAGTCACTAGCAACATTTCTTAAAGCCCATATTGCCGCACGTCAAATGAAAATAAAAAGTGTGTGAATTCTTACATCTCATAACACAATCGTCAAGAAATATAGGCACAACCACAATATGTAGAGAATACACAGAATAAATCAAACTCAAAAAGCCATAAAAACAAGTAATTTATCAAAAAGGTATCTAAGAAACCACAAATCATTTAAGAAACTACGTCAAACATCTCATTTCCATTTAATCCAGCAAGTCCGAAGACTCTTGACAATGCAATGACTACTAAATGAAATAAGCGGAGCAAATATGAGGGAGATGTTGTGCAGTTGCTAAGAAGCAATCCATAGGGGTTTGATCATTTGTTATATGGGGAAGAGACCTTACAGTTTTCCCAAATAAAGTTCCACCAGAAGGCTCGCCAATGCCTTTTAAGGTGTATTCTCATCTCCTTCTGCAAAATGCACTTTGACTAAGAAAAAAGATAGTGAGGAAGCTAAAACACAAGACTATCAAAAAAAATGACAACAGAAATACAAAAAGTAGAAATTGAAAAGGATAGAATTTTTCAGATTGGAACTGCATGAACGCTTTAGAATAATAAGGCTTGGATGAAGTATGGAAAATGATAATATTATGTACACCACTATAGCTAAAAAAGCCAACTTGTTAAGCTATGAAAGATGAGAATGGAAATGTTAAGCTTGAGTGCCCTGCTATATCTAAACAATTTGCTCCTGAAGAGATCTCTACTCAGGTACTACTGTAGACACATAATCGTGGTCTTAATTGGTCCGATCCAAGGGCAGAGCAGTCCGAAGAGCCATTCAAAACCATTTCAAAAAGTGATGTTAAAATCCTATTTTAAAGCCCAATTAATTATTCATGATAATTAATTGTATTTGAGCCCAATTTTTCGAAAAGCCCAATTAATTGATAATTAATTGATTTATTTTAATAAATAAATATTTTCAAAAGATATATTTTTTAAGTCAAAATCAGATTTATCCCGTAAAATCAGATTTTCGGAGTTAAAAGATAAAAGAAAATCTTTAAAACGCGTTTATAACAAAACACTAACAAAAACAAGGTGGTGCGCTGAGCGCAGCTGACTGTGCTAAGCGCAGCTGACTGTGTTGAGCGCACGTGTCCTGCCATGTGGACTTCCACGTAGGCTGCGCCAAGCGCACAGGCTGTGCTAAGTGCAGCAGAACTGCCACGTAGACTTCTGTTTCATGTAGAGTCCTACGTCATGCGCAATTCTCGGCTTGAGACGCGAAATTTCTTTCTTATCTTTTCTAAAAGCGCGTACCACGTGTACGCTTTTTACTGGTCATGCCGCGTCTTGCGCTTGCCATGTCGGCTGTGCCAGAAGTAGCCAGCGCATGAGGCGCAGTGCCGTTTTCCCTATAAATAGGCCTGATTTCAGAACAGATTAAAAAAAGAACGGATTTCTCACATAACACTCGACGAATACTTTACGAACCTCTCTACGAACTACAAAACTTCCCTACAAAAACTTATACTTTCAAACACAAATACATTCAATCTACATACTTACATACATTCAGATTTTCAGGCTTCACGATTGCTCGTCCCAAAGGTTGTCAATCTCGCAGACCCAAGCCACGGTATAATCCTGAGGGTCCTTAAATAAATTATATTTATATTGAAGTTACTAACAATTTTCTTTCCTGATGTAGATCTTTAATGTAAAATCGCTCTACAATATATTCTAAACCTTTTTCTTTTTATTTATTTTTGTACATTATATGCTTGCCTGATCATTCTATGCATGCTTATATGATTGTCCAGCTTTAATGCATTTATCACCTCACATGTTATTTTTGCTAAACATGACCTAAAGAATTGTTCTAACATTAATCAGATTAATTTGGACAACCTGTTAGGTTCCCTGTAATATTGATTCCCTAATAACATGTCACTAAAAATTAGTCTTTTTATGTGTTTCCTGAACCAACCTAGACTAAATATTTTTAGGGTGTATAAAACATTATTTGATTATTCTTTGACATAAAATATGTAATGAATCGATATTTAGTAGAGGCCAACTTTGGGCGAATGTGTTCATTATGACTATATTCGTACCCTCACCCCCGAACTTAATCTTTGGTTCACTTTGACCATCTATGGAGTCAGGACGGGAAAATCTACATTGGATAATTTGTCCCTATGATTTTCCTATATCCAATTAGATATATGATTCTTCCTAAAAAGAATTATTGGCGACTTATTTCAAAAGAATTTTAAATAAAACCTTAACAGTGGGGTAGTCAAATCTAATATGCGCTCACACCGTCTAGGCGAAATAAAAACACGCCTATAATTTGGCGACTTCACTGGGGAGGATTTTAAAAAATTAAAATTTTTAAATGAGTGGGTGAAACTTGAAAAATACGATTCATCCTTATTTTATGCCTTAGAATAATATACAATTTTGCATATGCATGGCTACTGTTCAGCCACCATAAGGACAATCTAGCTTGCCTCATTAACACATGTTCTATGTGTGAGGTCACCCCCGGGGGGTTTGCGCTTTGTCCTTCCAAAAAGCTTCCTGAGCGATAGTGTTGGATCTTAGTCATAAGCAAACCTACCCAACCATGGCATTGTTCTCTTGTTCCTGACTTTAGACTGGAGTGCGTCCTAGACGTGGCCACCTCTTTAAGCAGGGGTATGAAGCGTGGGATCAATCTCTTAGTCATGGACCCTTTCAGACTGAACCTAAACCTGACCAATAGTTTCAAACATTGAACTGGACTTTAGGTTGGAACTTTTGCATCCATGTTATATGAGATTTGCCTGTGATTGCAATTCTTGCCTGTTATTATCTTGTCAAATTGTCATTATTATGCGTCCCTAAAATCGCGTCTAGCAAACAAGCAAATTTTCGTCAATCGGCCAATTCGTCGCCTAAATCCCCGAAAAACGTGTCGGGGAGTAGTGCGCCAAGCGCATTAAGTTGAGCCTGGCGCACCACTCCTGCGCCAGACGCGCACGTGTGTGGCACGCAGTCTGTGCATCGCACGCTTTTCGCCAATTTAGCCGTCGTAATTGCCGACCCTATATTCAGTCCTATGTTGTCTGTCTGCATTCGCGTAAAAAAAATGGTCATCTTAGTAGTCTCACCTAATTCAAAAAACGGGTCTTTCCATGCAAGATCAAGTCTGTCATAAAAAAAATGCATCTAAAGGGTCATTGTAGAGTTAGAGTTGTCATGCATGTCTACCTCTTCTTATTTTCTCCTTGATGTTCAACTAATCTTCCCTGTCAATTCAACCTTACCATATTCACCAATTTCAAAAAACTTACATCTTTCAAAATCAATCCGACACCCTCTTCTATTCTACCTTTTTCGAAAACATTTACTAATCATCATCATACCACGACATTTCAAAATTTTCAAAATTAATCCATTATCTTTTCCTAACAAAAGATAAAACAAGGTACCTAACGAAAATGACTTTCGAAAATTCTAAGCCCATTCCAAATACCTTCGCCAATCCAACCAAATTCAATCCAATTCACTTACATTCATTCTAGGCCCATATGCATTAGAGTCCACTTTGCATTCATTTAGGCCCATGTGCATTTCAGTCCATACATTCACTAGCATTGAGTCGATCTTAGTCCCATATAAGTTTAGTTCATTTCAAAATCTAGGCCCATCTGCATCTTTATGTGAAGTCTAGTCCAAGTCTATCCCTAATCAATTCCAATCTAAATTTAGTCCAATCCAAATCTTAGGTTCATTTAGGCCCAATTCATATCCTAGGTCTAGTTTGCATCTCCATGTAGGCCCTAGTCAGTCTTCGGACAATAAAAATCCAGTCTTAGCACTATAAAAGTTCATCCCTTAAAACCTAGCCTGCTTTCTCACCCGTAAGTTCAAGGTCTAGCATTCCTTAAGTCTATAGGCAATTGTTGTGTCTAGCTTGCTTGCTCACCCGTAAGTTCAAGATCTAGCATTCCTTAAGTCCATAGGCAATTTTTGAGTCTAGCCTGCTTAGTTTAATGTAAGTTCCGAAGTCTAGTTGTCTAGCTTGTTTGCTCACCCTTAAGTTCAAAGTCTAGTTGTCTAGCCTGCTTGCCTTAGGAAAAGAGTTTGGCCTTCCTAGTTGTCGAGCTTGCTTGCTCACCCGTAAGTTCAAAGTCTAGCATCCCATAAATTCATAGGCAATTTTGAGTCTAGCACGCTTAGTCTAATGTAAGTTCCGAAGTCTAGTTATCTAGCCTGCTTACTCACCCGTAAGTTCAAAGTCTAGGTGCCTAGCCTGCTTGCCTTAAGTTAAGAGTCTAGTCTCCCTTATTGTCAAACCTTCCCTAAAGTCTAGCCTGCTTGCTCACCCGTAAGTTCAAAGTCTAGTTTCTCTTAAACTCAATCATAGAGTCCAATCTGCTCGCAATGTCCAGTCCAATCCATGTCTGCATTTGTATATAGTTAGGCCCATGTCTCCATCATGGTCAAGTCTATACTAGTCCAAAACCCATAACCATTTCCATTTCCATTTCAAAATCACTTTCCATTTTCATTTCCCATTTTCATTTCCATTTCCACTTCCATTTCCCATTTCTCATCTCCATTTCTTATTTCGAAAATGTCATTTCTAAAAATTCACGAGGTCCATTCTATTTATGTTCAGGACGAATCGTGAGATTATAACTTGGGAACGTTCAACAGTGAGGCACCAAGGTCGACCTACTCCCAAACTCGTCAAGCGCATCCTAATTTTTTCAGACGAATCCTCCGACTCTTCTGAATCATCATCTGAAATGGGGGACACTAATGAACAACTCAGTGCCATTATGGCTCAACTCACACTGATGAACTCTCGTCTTGAGGAACAAGAGAAAGAGATCAAGGCACTAAGGGAGAAGCTCACTGAGGAAGACGAGCAAGGCGACACTCCACCACCGATCAAAACCAACACAAAACTGAGGTTTGAAGAACTCGAGCAATTGATCTAGTCAATTCCTGCACTCGAGAGTCAGGCTCGTGGCCATGACATCATTGATCCTGAACTAAGAGAAAAAACTCCCTAAAAAGATAACAATGGGTGACCTCCCAAAATTTAAGGGGGTCGAAGACCCAGATGACCACTTGAGAACGTTTTCCATCTCTATGGCTCTCAAGGGCATGAGCAAGGACTTGTTTGCTTATGTCTTTCCTTTAACCTTGGATGCACATCCATCCAAGTGGTTCAAATCACTTAAAAAGCTAAGCTGAACGGCTGGGACTACATCAGAGAAGAGTTCCACAAACAATACATATACAATACTCAACTTCCCATTGGCCTTCGTGAGTTGGAGTAAACTAAACAAAAATCCAACGAAGACTTCATCACCTTCCTTAACAGATGGAGGGATAAAGCTGCACAAATGATTAACAGGCCATCTCAGGAGGATCAAGTCCGACTGGTGATCCGTAACCTGCAGTCGAAGTATGGGGATCATATCAAATTCCAACCTATAGAGTCTTTCACGAAGCTCTATAAGGTAGGCCTGCTGATTGAAGAAGAAATATAGGCCAACAAGAACAAGGGTTCAAACAACAACAACAACTCTTTCAAGAAGAGTAATAATACCCTTTCTAGCTCCAAAAGCAATGAGGTTAATGCCATAGCTGCTGAAAAGAGAGGCTATCAAAAGCCTCAAAGAACATTCACACCTTTAGGCATGTCCTTAGAAGAAGCCTTCACTAGACTTCATGCAAGGGGGACACTTCAGCCTATTGGACCTACTCCAGATCCTGCTCCCGAGAATAGATCCAAGAGGTAGGATCCAAATGCCTACTGCAAGTACCACCAGGGGAATGGACACCCAACATCTGCGTGCTGGACCTTAAAGAATCACCTGCAGGATATGGTTGAAGACGGTAGATTACCAATTCCACCAGCAGGAAAAGTTAGCAATAGCAGCAACCCCTTGGACAGCACCTGAATAACGTCGGGGTTTAGTCATTTAACGCTAGTTTTTTAGGTTGAGTCGGAGAGTCCCTCCCCTAGCTTCTTCATTTCCCTTCTTGTCGAGTTTATGTAATTTAGATTTTTATTTCTAATAAGCCTTGTTCTATTTATTTCTGATTAATAAAATAATTGCATTTTCATTTTCATTGGCCTTCCATTATTTTATTTATGCTTCTAATTCAATGATGAAACTCAAATCACATAATGAACTTGACTAACAATAATAATAAAAAAAAGATATGAAATAAATAAAGAGAAAATAAAAAAGAGAACATACATTGGATCAAGAGTTATTCCCCTCTCTCTGCCATTGCTTTTCATAAGCCATCCTCATACAACCAAGGAAAAACAAAAATCCTTTAAACCATCATCTCCATAATCATTAGCCAAATAACCTTTCAACATCAAAACTCCACAAATAACCTTCAAACCTTTCAATACCCTAAACCAAACTTGTGTGCAAGCCTTACTACATCAAAATATATCAATGCCAGGCAAATCCAAAGTGCGAAAAAAATGTAAAAAGCTAAAGAAAACGCACAAGGCAAAAAGGAAAAAAATACACAAAATAAAAAGCCAAAAGCAAAATAAAAAGTCAAGCTAGGGGGCTTGCACACAAGTCCCATCCCTCATTCAAATCCCTTCGATCCATCAGACCTTAACCCATATAATCCAAATCCACAATCCTTACCTTATTATGACCAATTCAACCTTCATTTAAACCTCAAGCCTTCAACCTTTCATCAACCCTAACTCCTTTTTCAAGGTATGTCCAAGACCGCTAGGTTGAAAACTCGAAAGGGTGGCCTATGCAAAAGTTAGGGAACAAAAAAAAAAAAAGAAAAAAAGAAATCAGATCCAGAACTACGAATGGTCCAATTCCGCAAGGATACATAGGAATCCTCATCTCGAGGTCCGACCGCTTCAATAAAATAAAATTAGTCATGGTCTAATGATTTGACTTTCTAGAATTTAGGAGCATAATCTCTTTCTAGACCCCGACATAGACTCGAGTCTGAAGCTAGCCTCGTTAAAGCCTTTTTCCACTTACACTCATTTGAGTCACAAACTCAAACCTTTTATTTTTTAATCCAAGCTCTCCTTTTCCTCGAATGACTCTCCGACAATTCCATGATTTCTGGCGATATCTGACTTTGCCTATATCAACTTCCCAAAGAAGAATCCCCAAGACAATCCCCAGTGAAAACTTTCAATGTTCAAGACATAGCAACTACATTGCAATATCAGATCAAGCACATTTCAATTAAGGCTCAAGCCTAATTCAAGGCAAGGTCACCCAATGTGGGGCCTTCCTACGTGTGGTGGTTCCTCCTATTCAAATCAAACTCCCGAAAAGTTGTAATATGCGGACCTTGTTTACGAACCCCGATTGTTTACTAAAAATGATTTTCAAAAATCATTCAATCTATTTCTAATCATTCTGATCATTCTATCATTCTATACATCTTCTAGCCTTGTAAAATCCTAACCTTGCATTGTAGCTTTGCAAAACCCTGACCTTGCATTGCATTTCATACATTCTAGTCCTGCATAACCCTGACCTTGCATGGTGTGTCACCCTTTAGCTTTGCATAACCTTAATCCTTGCATTGCGTCTCATGCATCCTTAGAGATCAAGCACATCTAAGTTTGCATTATTGCATCACTATGTGCTTATGTGAGTTGTTTGCACCTATCTGCTTACATCTTTCCCTGCAGGTAATCAGATTGCTTGTACTTATTGTCCTGCATACTAACTTTGTTTTGCAAAGACCGGCAGTTATAGATCAGTTCTAAACTGCTGAGCGTTTAGAATCGTTCTCCGTCCCGACACCGTATACTTTGACTTTCGGTATCCTGAACCTCAATCAAAGTGGGGGCTTCCGTAGACACATAATCGTGTCTCCCCATTTAAGCATCCGATGACGAAACATACCGTGGTCTTAATTGGTCCGATCCAAGGGCAGAGCAGTCCGAAGAGCTATTCAAAACCATTTCGAAAAGTGTTAAAATCCTATTTTAAAGCCCAATTAATTATTCATGATAATTAATTGTATTTGAGCCCAATTCTTTGAAAAGCCCAATTAATTGATTTATTTTAATAAATAAATATTTTCAAAAGATATATTTTTTAAGTCAAAATCAGATTTCCGGAGTTAAAAGATAAAAGAAAATCTTTAAAACGCGTTTATAACAAAAAACTATCAAAAACAAGGCGGTGCGCTGAGCGCAGTTGACTGTGCTGAGCGCAGCTGACTGTGCTGAGAACACGTGTCCTGCCACGTAGACTTCCACGTAGGGTGTGCCAAGCGGACAGGCTGTTCTAAGCGCACCAGAACTGCCACGTAGACTTCTGTTTCATGTAGAGTCCTGCGTCAAGCGCAATTCTCTGCTTGAGACGTGAAATTTCTTTCTTATCTTTTCTAAAAGCGCGTACCACATGTACGCTTTTTACCTGTCATGCCGCGTCATGCGGTTGCCATGTCAGCTGCGCCAGACGCAGCCAGCGCGTGAGGCGCAGTGCCGTTTTTCCTATAAATAGGCCTGATTTCTGAACAGATTAATAAAAAGAACGGATTTCTCACATAACACTCGACGAATACTTTACGAACCTCTCTACGAACTACAAAACTTCCCTACAAAAACTCATACTTTCAAACACAAATACATTCAATCTACATACTTACATACATTCAGATTTTCAGGCTTCACGATTGCTCGTCCCGAAGGTTGTCAATCTCGCAGACCCAAGCCACGGTATAATCCTGAGGGTCCTTAAATAAATTAATTTTATATTGAAGTTACTAACAGTTTTCTTTCCTGATGTAGATCTTTAATGTAAAATCGCTCTACAGTATATTCTAAACCTTTTATTTTTATTTATTTTTGTGCATTATATGATTGCATGATCATTCTATGCATGCTTATATAATTGTCCTACTTTAATGCATTTATCACCTCACATGTTATTTTTGCTAAAGACGACCTAAAGAATTGTTCTAACATTAATCTGATTAATTTGGACAACCTGTTAGGTTCCCTGTAATATTGATTGCCTAATAACATGTCACTAAAAATTAGTCTTTTTATGTGTTTCCTGAACCAACCTAGACTAAATTTTTTTAGGGTGTATGAAACATTATTTGATTATTCTTTGGCATAAATCTGTAATGAATCGATATTTAGTAGAGGCCAACTTTGGGCGAATGTGGTTCATTATGACTATATTCGTACCTTCACCCCGAACTCAATCTTTGGTTCACTTTGACCATCTATAGATTCAAGATGGGGAAATCTATATTGGATAATTTGTCCCTATGATTTCCCTATATCCAATTAGATATATGATTCTTCCTAAAAAGAATTGTTGGCGACTTCTTTCAAAACAATTTTCAATAAAACCTTAACAGTGGGGTAGTCAAATCTAATACGCGCTCACACCGCGTAGGCGAAATAAAAACACGCCTACAACTACTATACTCTATTTTTTTTTACACTTACCTGTTAACTCTTTAAATCAGTTGCAAGTTTAATTACTTATTGATAATTAATATCATTTTTTACGTATCAGTGAAATTATGAAAGCGCTATTTCAATTGTACATATCGAAACAATTCTAACAATTTCTCATGTAATGATGTAACTATGTAAGTACATATAAATTACAAAACAGAGTTAAAGTTCTCTAACTGTTACCTTTAACATCCTAAGTAGAAGGATAGATGGTAGAAATAATTTTAAGCAAGTAGAAACTACAGACTAGTAGCTATAATTGAAATTTAGTGAGAAAGACTGTATTTGAATTGTTATGATCTACTACCTCCGTCCCATAATAGTCTGAACACTTTCCTTTTATGGTTGTCCCAAATTAGTTTGAACACTTCCATTATTGGCATGGTTCCACCATTAATATAGTTTTTCTTTTACACACCTTTGGCCCACAATCTACATTTTATCAATAAAAAGTTACCCAACTTTCTTTCTCCTATAATAAAAAATACCCCACCATCTCCTATCACATCTAGTTTTTAAATAAAATATTTGATAACCACAACACAACTTATCACCTTAAACTACGTGTCCCAACAAGTGTTCAGATCTTTCTGGGATGGAGGGAGTAATAATAGATGTCACAATTTCTATCAAATATGACATTGGATGAAGAGAATCAGGCTGTAAATTTTAAGTGAAGTACTTGTGAAGGATACTTATACAAAAAGTTGGATTCTTTTTCTGGGTTTTGAGATGTTCACTACTCAATCAATTATAAATGATAGTATCATCAGACCAACCATGCTATTTCAATAATGCAAAAAATACAATCTAAAATCCTTAGCTAAGAAATTTGAGCATGCATCTTCTATTTCCAACTCCTAAGCTCTCTTGATTACTTCACTAATCCACTTTTTTCCTCACTCTCAGTCTACTATGTGTATGTCAATGAATTGAGCAACTTTGGTTATCACATGTGTCAATGTTTTTTTTATCTTTCCTCATATTTATCTTACCTTTTCTAATTTTCTCTATTTATTCTTCTTATTACTCGTACTAACAAAGGTCATCTCCTTCTCTGGTACAGTACTAATTACATCCATTATCATAACGTATCCACTCACCAGGATTAAGATCACAAATATCGCGGGGATATAAATATAAATGACCTAATATCAAAACATGAAAGTGAGATACAAGAAGAAGAATTAATGTGTGTTTTCTCAATATTATCCTCACCATCTCTTATTACTATTCAAGGGACTCTATTTCTAATTCTATTAATTCAATCAAGCGACTTCTTAACAAAAAGATTTCAGGACTCATTAGAATTCACATATTCAAGTGATTTTAACTTCATATGCTTCATATCACAATAGTTGCCGTAACAACATCATCTACAAAAGAACGACAATAACAACCGAACAACAACAATAGAATAAGAAAACATCAAAGTTAAGATAGAGATTTGCATAAGTCACATCTATAGGATGTAGCCTGGTTCGTATGTAAGTTGTTCCAGTGATAAATCCAATGAATGCAACCTCTCAAAAAGAGAAAAGAGACAGAAAGTTAACCAAAGCAAATAAAGGGACCTACTTATATTGAGCACATTTTGAATGAGTGCATATAGCATAAGGTTCCTACATGTGAAAATTTGACATAAGTTCGTTTATGCTATAAAAGATCTACATGAAAAGAGAAAAAGTAGTAGTAACAAAATTAAAAGCAGATTAGCTATAATGAAAAGAGAACCACTGTCAGATATCCTTTCTAGTATGAATTCCTCCACATTTAGCTAAAATGAGTATCTAAATGTTCACAATAACTAATTGCAACTAAGAAGCAAATTATTTTTTAATACAATTTGCAAGTTCAATTCTCCATTTCAAACTCTAGTTCGACATAAGGGTTTTCAAAACAAGACCAAGTTCAAAAACAATTTAGTTACTTGGAACAACTCAACAAACTGAGTTTATAATTTAACTTAACTAAATAGAAAGTGAAATTAAGATTATAGAGTTCAAAGATGAGTTTCAATCTAATAATTGAGCAAAAGTTCCAATCTTTAATCTCAATAACCCAAACATTACCAATTTTAGTACCATAATATGATTTTGCTATTATACTAAGATTCAGAAATGGGTTTGAGGATTCAAGCAAGTATGCATACAAATTCAGAAATGAAAAGAGAGAGATTATGGAGCTTAAACCTTGATAAGAATGCCTCAAATTGATTTGGGTGCGCGAGCACCAACATTAGCACAATGGCGACAACCAACATTAGCAGGACGTGCAGCAGCGAGACGAGCACCAACAGAACCAACAAGAGCGGCGCACCACCGACAGAGCAGGAGAAAGAAAACTTCTTGAATAACCACGAAGAGAGAGAATGAAGAAGATCCCTCGCCAGCAAACCACCAAACGTCGCGAACCCTCGCCGATTAAGAAGTGTGAGAGGAGAGAGATGATACGGTGAGAAGAGGGGAGATGGGTTAATGGGAATTAGGAGGAGAGATAAATAATATTCAGCGGAGGCGACTGCTCAAGGGAGTAACGTGGGAGAAAATGGGAATGGAAGGGGGAGTTTATTTCATTTTTGGGTTGTTCAAGGCTGCGGTTTTTGGGCTAACCGCATCCCTTAATTTAAAGGCTGCGATTTTTAAATTAACCGCAACCCTTTTATCACTTAAGGGTTGCAGTTAGCGCAAAAACCGCAGCCCTTAATTTAAGGGCTGCGGTTTTTGCATTAACCGCAACCCTTTTTAAGCAATATTTGAACTTTTTTCCTCTAGTGAATTATCATGAATAATTAAGTGGGTTTTAAAATAGGAGTTCGGATCATTAAAATACGCTTTAACACTTTTAAAATAGTTTTGGCTCTTCGGACTGCTCTGTCCTTGGGTCAGACCAATTAAGATCACGGTATGTTTCATCATGGGGCCCTTAAATGGGGAGTCACGATTATGTGTCTATAGAAGCCCCCACTTTGACTGATGTTCAGGAAACCGACAGTCAAATTATATAGTGTTGGGACAGATAATGATTCTAAACACTCTACAGTTTAGAACTGGTCTATATACGCCGGTCTCTGCAAAACAAAATTAATATGCAGGGTAATAACTGCAAGCAATCTGATTACCTACAGAACAAGATGTTAGCAGATAGGTGCAAACAACTAAGATAAGGCACATAATGATGCAAATAATGCAACATTAGACTCTCTAAGGATGCATGAGACGCTATGCAAGGATTAAGATTATGCAAAGCTAAGGAAGAAGACCCGTCATGCAAGGTCAGGGTTATGCAAGACTAGAATGTATGAAATGCAATGCAATGTCAGGGTTTTGAAAGGTTAGGAGATCTGGATATGTAGAGAGAGATAAAATGATTAGAAATGAATAGAATGATTATCGAAAACGGTTTTTAGTAAATAATTGGGGTCCGTAAACGAGGTCCGCAGATTACAACTTTTCGGGAGTTTGATTTGATTTGGAGGAACCACCACATATATAGGAGGCCCCCACTTTGGGTAATCTTGTCTTAAATTAGGCAATATGAGCCTTGATTAAAATGTACTTGATTTTTCTTGAACATTCAGAGTTCTTCATTGGGGTTCTTCTTTGAGGAGTTGTTACAGGCAAAGTCAGATATCGCCAGAAACCATGGAATTAACGGAGAGTCCTTCAGTGACAAAGAGAGCTTGGATTTGAGAAGTAAAAAGTTTAAATTTATGACTTAAATAAATGTAGGTGGGAAAAGGCTTTGACGTAGCTAGGTTCAGACTCGAGTCTATGTCGAGATCTAGAAAGAGTATGCTCCTGAATTCTAGTAAGTCAAATCATTAGACTTTGATGAATTTATTTTATTGAAGCGGTCATACCTCGAGATGAGGATTCCTACGTATCCTTGCGACATCAGACCATTTGTAGTTCTGGTTCTGATTTCTTTTTTTTCTTTTTTTTTTGTGCCCTAACTTTTGCCTAGGCCGCCCTTTTAGGTTTTCAACCTAGCGGGCCTGGACATACCTTGGAGAAGGAGTTATGGTTGAATATGGAAGGTTGAAAGGTTGAGGCTTGAGGTTTTGATGAAGGTTCAATTGGTTGGGCTAAGGTAAGGACTATGGATTTGGATTATATGGGTTAAAGTTTTGAAGGATTTGAATGAGGGGTAGAACTTGTGTGCAATCCTCCTAGCTTGACTTTTTCTATTTGCCTTTGGCTTTTTCTTTTTTTGCATTTTTTTCTTTTTGTCCTGTGCGTTTCCTTTTGCTTTTGTTTTCGCACTTTGAATTTTTTTTCACTTTTCTTATTTTGCATGCCATTTATTTTTTTATTGTGTAGTGAGGCTTACACACAAGTTTTTTGTTGGTTTAGGGTATTGGAAGGTGATCGGTCCCCTAGGTGTCGTTACTTCCTATGGTTCCGGGTCAAGAATAAAATCTCCCTAGTCTAACTAACTAGCCTAATAAGGTAGTATAGCGTAGTAAGGGGTCGGATCCACGGAGAAGCAAGGGGTTTTACACTTAGTTCGAGATGCAATCAATTGACGAGAGTAAAAGAAAAGGGGTTTGAGTTATCAACTAGACTGCCTAAGGAAGATAAAATAAGAGTGATTAATCAATAAGACAAACACTAGGGAGAGGGGGAATCGTGGAACTCACAACAACGATTTCGACAACATTTGGTGGGCAATGGATCAAATCTATTGAGGGTCTTGGTCCAACATCAAGAAGTCACTCTCGCACACCCCTCAACACCGCCAACCCAACCCCGCCTTTGAGGTCGTGGTCTACCCATCATCAAGTCATCACTAATATCGAGCTTGCTCTCACATAACCCAACATTAGCACAAGCTTTAAACATAAAGGTGATCAAGTTTCATGCTTTTACAATAAAATACCTTGATTCGAGCATCAAAAGAACAATCACCAAAGCCAACCAAACATCATTCGAAATCATCACAAAGTCCCATTATCCCCCTTCCCTAGCTAGAACTCTAGCCTAGGAAGGAGGAGAACATAGTAAGACTAGTAAAAGCAACTATAAAATGAGCAAACATACTAAAACTACTAAACATGATTAGTGAAAACGAGAAATATTGAACCTTTGAACAATAGACTACTAAGACTAGTCAAGGCAAGTATAAACTAATTTAAACAAGCATAAAACTAAACAAATAACCAAAAATAAGCGAGGAAATAAGGATTAGAGACTAGAAATTACCAAAAGATTGATGCTTTGATTGGTAAAAATGAAGAACAAAGGTTGAGTTACAACTTTCTCTCTCCTAAGAATGTGTTTTTCTCTCTCTAATTAACCTAGAATATTGTGCTCTTGCTTTGAATCCTCTTTTCTGGAATTAAAAGCCTCCTCTAAATGTCTTAAGAAAAGGGTATTTATACCCCTCACAAATAGAGCTTACACTAAGGGCAAACAGCGAACAAAAATTTGGAGCTGGCCATTCAGAGCTCCCGCTCCACCAGTGGAGCGCGAGCTCTGAACCTGATGAGAGATATTTTTACAGCAGGTCGAAGCTCCCGCTCCAAGTGTGGAGCGCCAGCTCTGAGCATAATATGAGATTCCTGCCGCAGGTCGAAGCTCCCACTCCATGAGGTTGGAGCGCCAGCTCTGAGCATAGTTTGAGATATTCCTGCCGCATGTCGAAGCTCCCGCTCCATGAGGTTGGAGCGCCAGCTTCAAATTCTCGGCAAAATTTCTTATACATAGGGGGATTCGGAGCTCCCGCTCCAGAGCTGGAGCGCCAGCTTTGGCTCTGCTTCTACTCTTCTTTGCAATTTGAAGCTCCCTCTCTTCATCCAAAGGTTCCCTTTTGCCATTCCAAGCTTCGACAATCTCGATAAGGCCGCTACGGAACCTAAAAGAAGATAAGAACAAGTCATAGCATAGGGTGTTCACAACATTCAACCTTCGCATGAAGGGAAAACAACCTACAACTCCCAAAAAAGACTCAAAATGCATAAAGCTAATAGAATCACTAACATTGAACAAAGCTAAGCTAAATAAGCATAAAAATGGACTAAACAAGGGCTTAATTAGGGTGGAAAGAGGCCATAAAAGCAGCCTTAAAAGCCACTTATCAAACTCCCCCAGACTAAGTCCATTGTTCGTCCTCGAATAAAGAGAAAGCATTAAAGTCTGTACACTAACTCACTTTCGTAGAATCACGGTCAATTTTAGCGTAAATGACAAGCCCTTTAAACCTCAAAGTCGCCAAGGAGGACGAGTGTGCTCTCATAAGGGTTTCCTAAGAGTTTGACCCATAACTCTAGATCTTAGAATCCAAGGCAAATCAAAAATAAATAAACCAAAGAAAATAAAATGGTGCTCTTAAGTGAGATTTTGACGAGAAGCAAGCGCAAATGGATGCAAGAATTTCTAGACATTAAAAGTAAGCATGCTTAAAGATGTCCATAGGTTGATTAAAACATACCATACACTAAGCATAGAGAACTAGATAGAGCACATTTCCTCAAATTCTACAACCATACATACCGCGTTCTCTCAACTAGTTTCAAATTCGCCATTCAAGGTAGCTTCTCTAAACTCCGAAGAATGGAGCCGATAAAATGTTATAAGGAATAGAATAGGAGAAGGTTCCTCGACATCTCGGCATAGCATACTCGCTCGATAGGCTTGATTCCAATCTTCCACCACCGACAATGACTCAACCCTCTAAGGTCAAAAGGACTTTTTAAGGGTGGAAACGTAGGCTAAGGGTAAAGGGTGTGAATAAATTTGGATAGTGGTGCTCAATCCTAATATAGTGAAGCATTAGTAGGAGCGAAAGAGCTAAATAACCATGCATCACAAATCATATTCAACCGTTTAGGGATAAGGTTCCCCCAAACTTATTCGAAAACATAACAATAAAAGAATTATTTTGGATTTTCTTTCTTTTTCTCAATTTTTTTTTTATTTTTTTTTATTTTTCCCACCTTCTTTGACTTTGGGTGGCTTTTTCTATGAAGGTGCAATTGCATTTATTCAAGAATATACACAAAATTTCCACTATACCTCAAGAATCTCATCATTTTCCTTTCCCCTTATTTGTTTCAAATATCACTCAAGACAATCGCTCTAACTTCACTATTCACTACAAGGGTGAAAAATAAAACAAGGAGGCAATTGGCTTGTATTGAGGTAATCAAAGAAAGGATAAGGCTCAAAGGGTTGAGAGGAAGGGCATATGCAAACAAAAATAAAACCAAGAAAAAGAGAAAAACAAGAATAAAAGGCCTAAAACTATAAAAGGGAAAATAGTCACCGAAATGAACGCCTTTATCTTTCCCTAGACTGGCTCGGTCGCGATCTAAGATAGATTAAAGTCAAGTTCTCGATAGAAGTATGCGATGTCGAGGATCCATGCACTCAAAATAGATGTTGGGGCTTTTTTTTTTTAAAGTCCTCACATGGGATTATCAAGCAAATGCTACCTTTAAGGTTTCAAATCACTAGAGAGAGCAACACCATTATACCATAATCCATGAATTAAGGTCTTGTGCTCTCAAAAAGTTCTAACCGCTACCTTAACATAGCATATACTAAAATCAACCATAAACATCTCTAAGCATGCGGACTTCTAACATCTAGGAATAAAAGCATTCAAAAGAGTGGAGCTTCAATGATATTGTTCTCAACTCAAGAGCAAAAGAAATAATTAAAAGAAAAATTTGCCTTGATTCATACGTATTTGTTTTTTTTTTTTTTTTTTTTTTTTTTTTTTCAAGAGATGAAATTAAGTAGGTAATGGCACATAACCAACACTATCAATCAAATTTTGCACTTAAACCCAGGTGGTGTTCATAACCACCAATGTAAAATTAAAGCCAAGCAACCTCGAACGATCATCATCTTTCCTAAACTATGTTAAATCTAAGCAAACAAGTAACTAAAAGGGAGTTGGAACGATCTCACCCATCATTGAAGCAGTAAAGGCCAAATGCAATATCCGAAGCAATGCTTTTCTCACCTTGACTTCATCCCCGGATGCTTGCTATGAAAGGCCATCAACTCAAAAGAATGATTAGTTCCAACAAAAGTATATACAAAGGGCAAAGAAAAACAAATCTAGCTTAACACATAGCTCAACAGTTCCTTAAGATTGCAATTCCCCCGAGCCATGACCCCTAAAATTGCGCCCCTACATAAAAAACAATGCAAAGTACACCCCCCAAACTTGAATTAAAAACCGACCTCGGTAAGACCAAGGAATAGAGAAAAAGAGGGGAGGAGGGGTGATTCATGGGGCGATCTAAGATCCACTTGGCCCGCCCTCATCGGGGCGGCGCCAATCATAAGCAAGATCGATCGGGGTCCCATCCTCACGCAAGGGGGGACCATGGGGTTCCCAACCGACGTAAAAGTTAGGAGGGAAACCCGAGTACCCCGTAAAGGACGGGTCATGGCTATGTTCCGGTGGGATGTATCTATAGGCTGGGTCGCCGAAATAGTCACACCCCCCGGGCTGGGTATAGTCATATGGGGGAAAGGTGCGCTGCTCCCTAACTTGGGAGGATGGACCCTGCCAATAGGGATAGACTGGCTCACGAGGAGTGCCATCAATGTGCTCCCCTACCCAACTTGGCACTGGCCCTGGCTGTGGAGGCCAATAGGGATGGTTAACTGGCGGGGCAATTTGCCCTTGCTCCCACAAAGTGGTTGAAAAGCAAAGAATTTTGGAGCGTCATCCCTTGGTTGTTGGCCTCCAATTGGCCCACTTGCAAACTTAAGTTATGAAAAGCATGTTCGATGTTAAAACTAGAAGGGTAAGAGTGGCTCATACCTCCCTCCTCATGGGAGGGGTGACGTTCGTGCTCCACTCGTTGCGGCCTTGGTTGGCGTTGTTGTTGTTGTTGATGTTGCTGTTGATGTTGTTGCCTTGCTCGGTTTCTTCTTTCAATCTCATTGGGATCAAGCTCCGAAGCATCAATCTCCTCAAATGGGACTCTCCATGGATTTGGGGTGTTTGCTGGGGGTTCGGTCATGAATCTATTTGGGATCTTGCACCATATTGCTCCCTTGATCAACCAAAAGGTAGCTTTTGATGTCTCTTTTGTGAATTTCATATTCTTTAGGTGATCAAAGTTTAGAGCCGACCCATAGCACTCCGGCTCCATCTTGACAAGTTGCTCTTTGTACCCGAGCCGATAAGCAATCCATGTCACCATCCCTCCCAATTGGATGGGCCCTTTCATTCTTGTGTCTTGCTTGATGGTGAGCATCCTCGTGGCAAGCAAGAAACCCAAGTTAACTTTATCGGCCGGGTTATTTTGATCTAGCAACCTTCTTCCTTCACTTGCTCTCCATAGCAAATGAAGTTCTTGGTCGCTCATTTTGCCAAGATCTTGCCGGGAGAAGAAACAATACACCAACATCCTATGGAAATACCTCAATGCGCCATGATGGATTTCTGAGGCTTTTGATGAGTTATAGAGGAAGTCCCTAGACCCATCAGTTATCCTTTTCCACCAGGCTTGCATGTCATAGCCTTCAATACCATCCCCAGAACAATCATACACCTCTGCTCTAGGATCCCAACAAAAACACTCATTAAACTCTGCGAGGCTCATGGTGTGTTGGTGGTTGAACAACCTGAATTTAATCTCAAAGGCATCCCCTTGCCTCCGTAGATGTTCTCTTGAATTCAAAGCTAGCTAAGAATTCTAAAGTTAGAGTGCGGTAGGTGAGGGGAGGTTGTGTGGGGTGGTTGTAGGTCTTATCTGTGGTGATCCAATCATTTGGGATTTGGTTTTTAAGGAACAGGGCAAAACCGAGTGTACGGGCGAGGTCGCACACTTTATCATCTATCCTGAGGTGAAAACAAGTTATATGATCATAGAAAAGGGTTTGTTTCACCTCCCTCTTCTCATGCTCACGAAACTTGGCTTTGTGTTCGGGTTTGGTAAGGTTCACACTGTAGGAAGGTGAGGAGCTAGTGCGAGGTCTTTTCGAACCCATTACACCGGTATAAAACACAATAGTCAACAACAAGAATCACCAACAACAACAAAGTCAACCAACAAAAATGACCAACAATACCCAAGGGTTGTAGAATCCAAGGATTTTCCTCAAAAACCACAAAAACTCCACAATGCCTCCAAAAATTTGCACAAATAATCAACAATAACACCACCACAATCACCAATTAATCAACTTCAAGCACAAACTCAAGCCAAAACACCTAATTTCATCTAAACACAAAAATTCCAAAGGAAACCCTAACAAAATCAAGCACAAATTCTCAAAGATAAGCAAAATGAACTTGATTAAGAGAGATTTTACCACAGTTAGAACCAAATCCTTCTTCGTGCTGTGCAAAGGAGAGTAAACCCGAGTGGAATCCGAAGTGGCCCAAGCAAAAACCCCGAATTGATGCTAAGAGTTGAGTTTGGAGTGGGAAATTTGGAATAGAAGTGAGAATGGGGAATGTTTTGGGTGTTTTTGATATGAATGAGGGTGATTTGTGGAGGGTTTGGGAGGAGTGAGAGTGGTTTGAGGGGAGAGTGAGGGTTTGAGGGTTTGAGTGAGCGAATGGGAGAAAGAAGAAGAGTTTGTACGTGCTTTATTTTTCAGAACAGGGGCTTGAAGCTCCCGCTCCACCATTCAGAGCGGGCGCTCTGACAGGCGCTTAGTATTTTTTTTTTAAAAAATCGCTCGAAGCTCCCGCTCCACCATTCAGAGCGGGCGCTTTGGTCAGAGCGGGTGCTCCAATTGTGTGGAACGGGTGCTTCAAAATCTCGGCAATTGAATTGCCTTCAGCATCAGAGTGGGCGCTCCAATGCTTGGAGCGGGGGCTTCAAAATCTCGGCATTTGCCTCCACCATTCAGAGCGGGCGCTCCAATATTTGGAGCGGGAGCTCTGAATCCAACACTTGGTCAATTTTTTTCTTATTTCGATGGGGCGGGCGCTCCATATAGTTGGAGCGGGGGCTTCAAGTTTTCGGCATTCTTCATATTGAGGGGTGGTATTTAGAGCGGGCGCTCCATGGGATTGGAGCGGGAGCTCTGATCCCAATACTTAGCCGATTTCCTTTTTTCTCTTTTCTTGCACACATACACAACAAACCATACCCTATGAGGGTTTAAATTAGCCCAAAGTGAGATGTAAGACTTAGCTTAAAACTCAACTCAACTATTGGTTAGATGAGCCGAGAAGCCGTGCCTCGTATTTCTCAATCACACTAATATCCACCCCTCCCTTGGAAAAAAAATCCTCCGGATTTTACAATCCACCAAAACAAAATCTAAATCAAAGTTCGACAATAACAAAATATAGACAATATGTACAAAGGCGCTTGATTTATGGTCTTAAGCTAGACCTCTTCATCTTCCTCAAATGGCTTCGGGGGACGAGTCGGTTGGGACCGACTCGAGCATCAAACAACCAAGTTTTCCAATTTGTTCCTTATCGAAATACTTCTTGATTCTTTGGCCATTTACCATGAACCGAGCTCCATCTTCACCTTCCAATTCAAATGAGCCATATGGAGTGACCTTGGTGATAGAGAATGGACCGGACCACTTAGACTTCAACTTTCCGGGGAAAAGACGGAGGCGTGAATTGAATAAGAGAACTTTGTCACCAACCTTGAAGTCACGATCTTTTCCCAACAACTTGGTAGGAGGCTTAGAACTCTCCCCCTTGGCCATGGTTTGGATCAATGGGAGCTCATCTTTGTTTTCTTGGGCATCCGTATGAGCTTCATCAAGTTGGGTTTCAATCTCCATGGCCTCTCTTGATTTGTCCATCCCCTCATAATTAACAATCTCCGACTCCACCAAGTCTACTCTCCGCAACTTTTCCACCATAGGTTGCTTCAAGGTTTTCGAAAACTCAAACACAACTCTTTCATCGGCCACCTCACAAGTGATCGTGTTGTTCTTGCAATTAATCACGGCTCCCATTTTTTTAAGAGCCTCTCTCCCAAGGATAAGAGGAGTATGAGGGTCCTCCTCCATATCCATTACAACAAAATCACAAGGCACAAAGATATTACCAACTCGAATCGGTATATCCTCAAGTTCTCCGCAAAGTTGCTTAATCGAGCGGTCGGCCAATTGAATTGTTTTCCTTGAAGGCACCATCTCAAACTTAAGCAACTTTGCAATGGACAAGGGCATCAAGCTCACACTTGCACCCAAGTCGGCCAATGCTCCCTTGGTCTCAAGATCTCCCAATGTCACCGGAAGAGTGAAGCTACCCGGATCCCGTTGCTTGGGTGGCAAGTGGCGTTGCACAAGGGCACTCACTTGGTGAGGAAGAGTGATGCATTGTTCATTGAGCTTTTTCTTGTTGGAAGGAAGTTCCTTGAGGAATTTTGCATAGGATGGCATTTGTGACATAGCCTCAAGGAAGGGAATGTTGATTTGAAGACCCTTCAACATGTTCATGAACTTGTTGTACTTGTCATTCAACCTTCTCTCAACTATCCTTTCCGAAAATGGTGGGGGAGGATCGAATCTTGATGGTTGGACATTCGTTGATGCTTGCTTTTCTACCTCAACCTCTTTCTCCTTCTCAACACCCTCTTTTTGGATTTCATATTCTCCTTTCTCCACAACTTGTCCTTCTTTCTCCTTATCCTCCTCTTGTTGCACCTCTTTAGGTCCTTTATAGGATCTTCCGGACCTTAGGGAGATGGCCTTCACATGGTGGTGGTTCGCAGGATTCGGAGTAGGTTGACCGGGAAGCTTCTCATTTGAGAGTTGAGAAACCCTCTCGGCTAGTTGGGCAACTTGATTGTCAAGGATCTTTTGGTGAGAAGTGGTTTCTTGGAATTTTTGATCTACTTTTCGCTCAAGATTGCTCAACTTTTGTTCAAATTGTTGAGAAATGTTTTTGATGTTGTCTAGGATAAGAAGGGTGTCCGGAGATGGGCCACCTTGGGGGTTTGAAGTGTTTGGGAAGGTGGTTGGGGGTTGGTTTGAGAATTGATTTTGTGGAAGGGGGTTGTTGAAGTTGTTTCTAGCATTTGGATGTAAATAGGGAGCTCCTTGGTTCGCTTGATTTTTGAAATTGGTTGGTCCACCATAGTCATTGAACCTCGGATTAAGATTGGAGTTAGGGCCTCTCCAATTATCCCTTTGATCTCTTTGATTATTGAGACAACCCATAGCCGCTACATGCTCGGGATCCTTACCACCACAATATGAGGTGTCGTGGTTGGTACCCCCACCAATTTCACGTGAGAATGAGTTTACTTGCCGAGATGAGGAAGAAGAAGCTTGTTCTTTCCCTAGCTTCTTGTCAAGAAGTTGTTCCATGAAGGCTTTGAGTGACTCTTGGTCAAGCTCGAATTTCCCATTAGCTTTTCCTTGACTTCTTCTCTTACCACCCCATGAATAGTTGCGAACCACATCCTCAATTGTATCTTTAAGTTGAGCTTGGGGAACTTTCCTTAATTGGCCTCCGGCTCCCGCATCAAGATTGGCTCTACTAATGGGATCAAGAGCATCATAGAAGAATCTAATAAGTAGAGGCTCGCTATACTCATGATGGGGGCAAGCTCTAACGTACTCATTGAATCGTTCCCAAGCTTCACCTAGAGACTCATCCGATTCTTGTTGGAAGTTGGAGATCTTCCTTCTCATTTTCGCGGTCTTCTCCTCCGATATAAACTTCTTTAGGAAGACTTTAGCCACCGCCCTCCAAGTAGTCAAGGAGTTTGGTTTGAGATTCTTGAGCCACCTATAAGCTTTTCCCGCTAAGGATTGCCGGAAGAGATGCATACGGATGTATTCTTGAGTGACTTGGTTCGTTTGGACCATGGCGCACAACTCAAGGAATCTATCAAGATGCTCAATGGGATTCTCATGCGCGGCTCCGGAAAATTGCTCCCTAAACACCATTTGTGTATATTGTGGATGAATAGTGAAGTTTGTAGTGGTGGTGGGAAGCAAAATGCCACCGGTGAGCTCATAGTCCTCCGGACTACCAAAGTCTTGAAATAGAGGGTTGTCATCTTCGGCCATGGCTTCACTTGCCTCACTTGAGGAGTCAAAAAATGTTTCCTCCTCCTCGGTTTGATGTTCAAATAACCTCCGAACTTGCCTCAAAGTACGGTCAATTTCCGGGTCAAGAGGAGTGGTAGGAATACCTTGAGATCTCCTTATCTTTCAACAAAGCTAAGCACACGGTTAGTAATGACAACATAATAACAAAAATAAAAATAAAAAGCAATTGATGGGCAATAAACTAAGTTTAAACAACACGTTGCTTCCCCGGCAACGGCGCCAAAACTTGATCAGTCCCCTAGGTGTCGTTACTTCCTATGGTTCCGGGTCAAGAATAAAATCTCCCTAGTCTAACTAACTAGCCTAATAAGGTAGTATAGCGTAGTAAGGGGTCGTATCCACGGAGAAGCAAGGGGTTTTGCACTTAGTTCGAGATGCAATCAATTGACGAGAGTAAAAGAAAAGGGGTTTAAGTTATCAACTAGACTACCTAAGGAAGATAAAATAAGAGTGATTAATCAATAAGACAAACACTAGGGAGAGGGGGAATCGTGGAACTCACAACAACGATTTCGACAACATTTGGTGGGCAATGGATCAAATCTATTGAGGGTCTTGGTCCAACATCAAGAGGTCACTCTCGCACACCCCTCAACACCGCCTACCCAACCCCGCCTTTGAGGTCGTGGTCTACCCATCATCAAGTCATCACTAATATCGAGCTTGCTCTCACATAACCCAACATTAGCACAAGATTTAAACATAAACGTGATCAAGTTTCATGCTTTTACAATAAAATACCTTGATTCGAGCATCAAAAGAACAATCACCAAAGCCAACCAAACATCACTCGAAATCATCACAAAGTCCCATTATCCCCCTTCCCTAGCTAGAAATCTAGCCTAGGAAGGAGGAGAACATAGTAAGACTAGTAAAAGCAACAATAAAATGAGCAAACATACTAAAACTACTAAACATGATTAGTGAAAACGAGAAAGATTGAACCTTTGAACGATAGACTACTAAGACTAGTCAAGGCAAGTATAAACTAATTTAAACAAGCATAAAACTAAACAAATAACCAAAAATAAGCGAGGAAATAAGGATTAGAGACTAGAAATTACCAAAAGATTGATGCTTTGATTGGTAAAAATGAAGAACAAAGGTTGAGTTACAACTTTCTCTCTCCTAAGAATGTGTTTTTCTCTCTCTACTTAACCTAGAATATTGTGCTCTTGCTTTGAATCCTCTTTTCTGGAATTAAAAGCCTCCTCTAAATGTCTTAAGAAAAGGGTATTTATACCCCTCACAAATAGAGCTTAGACTAAGGGCAAACAGCGAACAAAAATTTGGAGCTGGCCATTCAGAGCTCCCGCTCCACCAGTGGAGCGCGAGCTCTGAACCTGATGAGAGATATTTTTGCAGCAGGTCGAAGCTCCCGCTCCAAGTGTGGAGCGCCAGCTCTGAGCATAATATGAGATTCCTGCCGCAGGTCGAAGCTCCCGCTCCATGAGGTTGGAGCGCCAGCTCTGAGCATAGTTTGAGATATTCCTGCCGCATGTCGAAGCTCCCGCTCCATGAGGTTGGAGCGCCAGCTTCAAGTTCTCGGCAAAATTTCTTATACACAGGGGGATTCGGAGCTCCCGCTCCAGAGTTGGAGAGCCAGCTTTGGCTCTGCTTCTACTCTTCTTTGCAATTTGAAGCTCCCTCTCTTCATCCAAAGGTTCTCTTTTGCCATTCCAAGCTTCGACAATCTCGATAAGGCCGCTACAGAACCTAAAAGAAGATAAGAACAAGTCATAGCATAGGGTGTTCACAACATTCAACCTTCGCATGAAGGTAAAACAACCTACAACTCCCAAAAAAGACTCAAAATGCATAAAGCTAATAAAATCACTAACATTGAACAAAGCTAAGCTAAATAAGCATAAAAATGGACTAAACAAGGGCTTAATTAGGGTGGAAAAAGGCCATAAAAGCAGCCTTAAAAGCCACTTATCAGAAGGTTTGAAGGCTATATGTGGAGCTTTGACTTTGACGGGATTATTTGGCTAATGACGATGATGGTTTAAGGGATTCTATGTTTATTTTTTGGTTGCATGAGATGATTTATGGATGATGGAGGGAAAAGGGGGGGAAATAACTCATAATCCAAAGTAGAGTTGATCAAAAAAGCCCGGCCCGAATTTTTGGCGGGTTTGGGCAGATTTTTTTGGCCCGCGGTCGGGCCCGACCCGATTTTTTTTTTTTTTGCTTTGGCACGGGCTTTGGGCAAGCCAAAAATGACTTTTTAGTCTTTTTTTGGCCCGACCCGATTTTGGCCCGAAAAACCCGCCCTTTTTGCCCGAAATAGCGAGCTTTGCGCACAAAATTTTGGCCCGAATTTCGGCCCGGCTCGGCTAATGGGCAATTTTTTTAAGGCTTGGCCCGGCCCGGCCTGACCCATGATCACCTCTAATCCAAAGTATGTCCTTTTTTTATTTTTCTCTTTTTTTTTCAGATTTTTTGAAATTAATCAAGATCATTAGATGATTTAAGTTTCATCATTGAATTAGAAGCATATATGATGGTGATAGGCCAATGAAAAAAAAAATATTAAACGAAACGAAAAAGGAAAGACTATGATAAATGAAGTCAAATGGTGACATAGACTCGATGGGAAAGGACATAAATGACTTAGTGTAAGGACTCTGACTCATCCTAGGAAACCAGAATTAAAAGACTACGGCTTTGAATTGTTGATACATTGCACAAAAGGGTTGTTGGTGATCTTGATTCTAGTTGTAGCAAGTATTAGTGGTCTATTGTCATCGACCATGTTTCGCAACGCATTTATAAGATCCAATACTAGATGTCAAATGATCATTATTCTGTTGGAATTCGCAGTAGAGGTGTAGGTTGTACCTTTTGAATTTTCTTTTAGGTGCAGGGTTCGGTGTAGACCCTATAGAAGCGATCGTGCCTCTCATGTAAAGGCGGTAGAACCTATGAAAATGATTGCGCCTCTATTGTTAAGGCGGTCGAAAGTAATCTTCATGACCCAAAATGAAATCGGGATGGTGATAGTGCGCTTGATGAGCTTTAGAGTAGGCTCACAGTTTGTTCCTCCATTGGGCACTCCAAAGTTATAATCTCTCGACCGGTCATGAACTGAATCTAGTGGACCTCGCTTGTACGTTTTAAGAAATGATTTTCGAAATAAGAAATGGAAATGATTTTTTGGAGAAATGGGAAATGGGGGATGAGAAATGGAAATGGCAATGGGAAATGTATTTGAAATGGGAAATGTATTTGAAATGGGAAATGTATTTGGAATGGAGGATTAGAAATTATTATGGGTTTTGGACTAGTATGGGCTTGACCATGATGCAGACATGGGCCCAACTATATGCATATGTAGATATGAACTGGACTGGACTAGACTGGACTATGCAAGCAGGCTGGACTAGACTTTGAACTTACAAGAGAGCAAGCAAGCTGGGCATAAGGGTATGAACTGATCTGTTATAGTCCGAGGATTTAACTAGTGCTTACATGGAGATGCAAATTAGACCTAGGCTTGGGCTTTTATAGTCCGCAGACTTGACTAGGGTTCACATAGAGATGCAAACTAGACCTAGGGAATGAACTTTTATAGCCCGAAGACTTAACTAGGGTTTACATAGAAATGCAAATTAGACCTAAGGAACTTTTATAGTCCTAAGACTTAACTTTTATAATCCAAAGACTTGACTAGGGTTTACATAGAAATGCAAACTAGACCTAGGGAATGAAATTTTTATAGTTCTAAGACTTAACTAGGGTTTACATAGAAATGCAAACTAGACCTAGGGAACTTTTATAGTCCTAAGACTTAACTTTTATAGTCCAAAGACTTAACAAGGGTTTACATAGAAATGCAAACTAGACCTAGGAAATAAACTTTTTATAGTCCTAAGACTTAAATAGGGTTTACATAAAAATGCAAACTAGACCTAGGGAACTTTTATAGTGCTAAGACTTAACTTTTATAGTCCGAAGACTTGACTAGAGTTTACATAAAAATGCAAACTAGACCTAGGGGATGAACTTTTATAGTCCGGAGACTTGACTAGGGTTTACATAAAAATACAAACTAGACCTAGGGAATGAATTGGGCATAAATGGACCTATGCTTTGAATTGGATTAGAATTAGACTTAGATTGGATTGAACAGACTTGGGCAAGGTTTTGACATAAAGATGCAAATGGGGTTAGATTTTGAAATGAACTAGAATTATATGGGCCTAAGATCGACTCTAATGCTAGTGAACGTATGGACTAAAATTTAGATGGACCTAATATGAATGCAGAATTGACTCTAATGCATATGGGCCTAAAAATGAATGAAAACGGATTGGGTTGGATTGATTGGATTGTATTGACTGAAGGTGTTTGGACTAGGCTTAGAATTTTCGGAATTCGTTTTTGAAAGGAACCCCTTGTTTTTTTAATCTTTTGTTAGGAAAAGATGATGGATTAATTTTGAATTTTTTTTTTTTTTTGTAAATGTTTGTATGACGATGATTAGTAAATGCTTTTTGAAAAAAAGGTTGAATAGACATGGGTGTAGGAATGATCTTAAAAGATGTATAAGACTTAACTTTTATAGTCTGAAGCCTTAATTAGGGTTTACATAAAATGCAAACTACACCTTGAAAATGAATTGGGCTTAAATGGACCTATGCTTTGAATTGGATTAGAATGGACTTAGATTGGATTGAATAGACTTGGATTAGGTTTGACATAAAGATGCAAATGGGCTTAGATTTTGACATAAACTAGAATTATATGGGCCTAAGATCGACTCTAATGCTAGTGAACGTATGGACTCAAATTTAGATGGACCCAATATGAATGCAAAATGGACTCTAATGCATATGGGCCTAAAAATGAATGCAAATGGATTGGATTGGGTTGATTGGATTGTATTGACTGAAGGTGTTTGGACTGGACTTAGAATTTTCGAAGTTCGTTTATTAAAGGAACCCTTTGTTTTTTAAATCTTTTGTTAGGAAAAGATGATGGATTAATTTTGAAAAAAAAATTATAAATGTTTGTAAGATGATGATTAGTAACTTTTTGAATAAAAAGGTAGAATAGACATGGGTGCATTATTGATTTTAAAAGATGTATGTTTTGTTGAAATTTATTGAATATGGTAAGGTAAGATTGATAGGGAAGATTAATTGGATAGCAGGGAGAACGTAAACATGCATGACAATTCTAACTCTACCATGACAACTTTTCTAGATGCACCTTTTTAGGACAGACTCCACCTTGCATGAAAAGACTGATTTTTATGTTTGAATTAGGTGAGACCTCTAGAATGACAATGCTGTTACGCGAATGCAGACGGACCGAACAGAGGATCGACCACCACGACGACTAAATCGACAAAAACATGCGATGCACACTCTGCGTGCCACTCAACTTTGTTGCGCGCGGCGCACAGCTGTGCGTCTGGCGTGGGAGTGGTACTCCATCCGCAACTTAATGCGCTTGGCATTGTTCCCCTACATGTTTTCGGGGATTTAGGCTAGGTTTTGGCCAATTAACGATCTTTTATTTATTATTTTGACGCGATTTTTAGGTACGACCCATAATAATGACTATTCGACAAGTTAATAACAAGCAAAATTGCAATCACAAGCAAATGTCATGTAACATGGATGCAAAAGTTCCAACCTAAAGTTCAGTTCTATGTTTGAAACTACGGTCAGGTGTAGGTTAAGTCTGAAAGGGTCCATGACTAAGAGATTGATCCCACGCTTCGTACCTCTACTAAAAGAGGTGGCCACGTGTAAGACGCACTCCAGTGCTCAAGTCGGGAACAAGAGAACAATGCCATGGTGGGGTAGGTTTGCTTATGACTAAGATCCAACACTATCTCTCAGGATGCTTTTTGGAAGGACAAAGCGCAAACCCCCCGAGGGTGACCTCATGCATAGAACATGCGCTAGTGAGGTTAGGGAGATTGTCCTAATGGTGGCTTAAACAATAGCCATGCATATGCAAAACTGTAATGTCATTCTAAAGCATAAAAAGAGTATGAATCATATTTTTCGAGTTTCACCCACTCATTAAATTTTTTTTTTAAATCCTCCTCAGTGGAGTCGCCAAACTGTAGGCGTGTTTTTATCTCGCCTACGCGATGTGAGCGCGTATTTGACTACCCCATTGTTAAGGTTTTACTGAAAAATGTTTTGAAGTCAACAACAAGTCTTTAAAGGAAGACTCATTAACCTAATTGGATATTGGAAAAATGTAGGGAGAAATTAGGGACTTATCCAACGTAGATTTGTCCGTCCTAACTCCATAGATGCATGGTCAATGATCCATAGATTGAGTTCGGGTGGTGAGGGTACGAATATGGTCATAATGAACAATATTCGCCCATTGTTGGCATCTACTAAATATCGATTCATCTCAATTTTTATGCAATAGAATAACCAAATAATATTGTCATGCACCCTAAAAATATTTAGTCTAGATTGGTTCAGGAAACACATAAAAGACTATTTTTTTAGTGATATGTTATTAAGCAATCAAATCATAGGGAACCTAAGAGGTTGTCCAAATTATCTGATTAATATTAGAACAATTATTTAGTTCTTTGATTAGCAAAAATAACATGTGAGGTGATGAAAGCATAAACAGGACAATCATGCAAGCATATAATAATATATAAAAATAAATAAAAGGAAGGAAATAGGATTATACCGTGGCTTAGTTATGAGAGACTGACAACCTTCGGGACGAGCAATCGTGAACCCTAAAGATCTGAACATGTATGTAAGAAAGTATTTGTTTGTATGAGTTTTGTAGAGAGGTTCGTAAATTGTATATTCGTAATGTAAAAGTGTGAAAGTCGAAGTGTTGTGTGGAAAAAATCGTATTTTAATTCGGAAAATCGAAGAGTATTTATTGGGAAAAGGAAATTGCGCTTCACGCGCCAGCTGCGCCAGGCACAAGTGGCTGTGTGACACACAATCACACATGCGCACATTGGTGCGCCTGACGCGGCATGACCAATAAAATGCTTACACGTGGTACGCGCTTTTGAAAAGATAGAAAAGATAGGTTGTGTGTCGCACATAGTGTGCGCTAGGCGCAGGACTCCGTGTGACACACATGTCCACGTGTCAAGCTTGTGCGCTTGACGAACGTCTGTGCCTTTGGCACGCTGGGGTGCTAGGCGCACCATCTTGCTTTTGACATGTTTTGACAGCCTTTTTTATAAAATGTGTTTTAAAGATTATGTTTTATCTTTTTACTCCAGAAATCTGATTTTACGAGATAAAATCCGAATTTGATTATAAAAATATCTTTGAAAATATTTATTTTATTTAAATAAAATAATTAATTATCATTAAACAATTAATTAGGCTTTTTCAATGAGTTGGGCCCAAAATAGAATTAATTATCATGAATAATTAAGTAGGCTTTAAAATAGGAGTCTGGATCATTAATACGCTTTAACACTTAGTTTTGGCTCTTCGGACTGCTCTACCCTTGGGTCGGACCAATTAACATCGTGGAATGTTTCATCATTGGGCCCTTAAATGGGGAGACACGATTATGTGTCTACATCTATTTCCCATGTGTCTACATCTATTTCCCACAACCTTTTCCATGTTGAAGAGTGATGTTGTACCTGAAGGGGAACATCAGAAAGACTCTGCTGCTGGTTCTATTGAGAAAGTGTTCTAAGATATGCCTATGGTAGTTTTATTTGATACAGAACAAAAGCAGGAAGAAGATATGGTCGTTACTCGTCACAAAGAAGGTTCTCCAAGTGCCTCAACTCATGGAAGGGGATTAAGGGTTACTAGATCTGCTGTGAGATGGGAAACATAGGAGATCTGAGAGGAACAGCCTGCTGGTTCTACTAGGGGAACCAAGAGAAAGAAGCACCAGCCAGACTTCCTCACTCATCTAAAGTTAAATCTATAGAACCTAATCTTCCTACCAGTTCTACTCCTTTGACGAAAGATGTGTGTTGTCTGGATGTACTGTTGAGAATGCATATTTTGATATGTCTGCTATATCTGAGGTCAGGTAGTTGTTAGAATTTTAAGCTTGGATGCCACTGTTTAATGCTGTTAAGAATGCGTTTGTTAATGTTGTTAGGGATTTTTATGTGAATTTGAAGCATTTGCCTAATATGTCTTTGAGTTCTACAGTGTTTGGAAGTGAAGTCTCTATATCTGTTTCTTCTTTGGCATCTCTGCTCAAAGTTCCTAGGGATGGGTTTAATAAATATGTTGGGGATGGTTGGCCTATTATTGTAACAGTAAAAATTGATGAAATTTACAAGTTGTTTCTTGTTCCCTATAATAAGAAAAGTGGTTACCAATCTCCCAATCTCCGTGAACCTATTATGTGAGTCCTACACTCCATATGCAACAATATTCTTAATCCTAGGGCTAAGGGAAGGGCTACAATTCAAATTATGGAGATGGTCTTGATATATCTTATGATGAAAAGATCAAGATCAATCTCCCCGCTTTCATCATTGATCATACCATGAACTGTTTCTCCTCCTCTCATCATGCCCTAGCTTATTGATCCATCATTACCCTCATGCTCTAGAAACATAAGATGCCTCTTAACGAGGAAATAATGTATGTTTAAGTTTTTACAAAGAAAATTTTGGGGGAAAAGGGTTTGGATATGTCCTTGGATAAACTAAGGTTCAAGGAGTTTTTGGTACCGGCTGAGAGAAAGAAGCCTGAGAAGAAGAAGAGAAAGATAGGGGGAACCAGTAGTGATTATGTTGTAATTGAAAGGTTGGAAAACTAGGAGAAGAATTTGGATAAGATGTATATGTTGATTAAGGTTGTGTCCAAATCCTACAAGTCAAAGGTTACCAAACTTGAGAAGAAGTTGGCCAAGACTCAGTTGTTGGTTCACTCCCTTCCAGAGGTAAAAGCTCAACTTACTGATGTTGGTATGGCTCATGTTAATCCTCGTCTTCCTACTGATCCTATGGAAGAGGAAACAACTGATGATAAGGAAGAAGAAGAAGGTGATGGTTCCTCACAATCCTCCTCCAACAGAGGAGAAGATGATGATGATGTCGCTTCTAATGAAGAAGGGGATGGAGAGGATGATGAAGATGATAAGGAGTGATTGCACCTTCCACCTCTTTCCCCCCTCCCCATTCTGATAACTCTTTTTTTCATGATTGTTTTCCCTCCCTTATTACAAAATAATTTGCATGTAATATGGGTTCTCGTTGGACTCTTGTTGGTTTGTATTTGATATTTGAACTATGGTTTATGGATTGTGAGTTGCATGCCTAACTTGATTTCTGGCAACATAATCACTTGAATGGTAGTTGATGCTACTGTTTCTGGATGACATTAATCATTTATTTGCAATTATTCAACCTTTGAGTACTTTTTAATGATGCCAAAAGGGGAGGGGGGGATGGTTGAAGTTAAAGCGCCTAAGTCTAGTTTAGATTGAGTCTGTCTTAGTTTAGTTTATTGGTCTTAGTTTAGATTGTTTGTCTTAGTTTTAATATCAAGAGCCTTTATTTTTTCTGTTTTAGGAAACAGTTGAAATAATTGATTGTTTAATTCAACTAATGAGTTATATGAGCTTTACATGAAGTTATCTGTTTATACTAACTTGTTGGTTGTAGGAAACATCAAAAGGGTTGTCATCATCAAAAAGGGGTAATTTGTTAAGTCCATTAAGTTTTGAATGATGACAAACACCTGTAGGGAACAGTTGTTTTTACAAGTGTTTATGAGCTGTTAGGAATCAACTGAGATACTAAGTGTTCCTGATCGACTAGGGGTGCTAATGAGCCAGGGTGGCTCGCAAACTATACGAGCTCGGCTCGGTCAAAGCTCTGCTCGAGAGGGCTCGACTCGAGTTCGGGATCGGCTCGAGACCTTAACGAGCCGAGCCTGAGCCTTCTTAAGTTCGGCTCGAAAGCTCGTGAACAAGCTCGAAAATATTTTTAGATAGTTATATGTAAACTAATAATGTCCCACATCGATAGAGAGTTGGACTATATATAAAGTCCACTTGTATATATAAAATTAAATCTTTTACTAAGGGCTGCGTTTTTTGACCGCAGCAATTAGAGTAGCGACCCTTAATATATAGGAAGGGGCTGCGTTCTAAACTCGACCCTTGCGTATTAAGGGCTGCGGTCAAAGAAAACCGCAGCCCTTAGCCATATAAGGGCTGCGGTTAACTGGGAAAACCGCAGCCCTTGAATACTTAAGGGCTGCGGTTTTTCCAGTTAACCGCACCCTTATATGGCCAAGGCTGCGGTTTTTCCATTAACCGACCCTTTTGGTAATAATTTTTTTTTTTTAAAAATTCAGCTCTATATATAATATTATATATGCGCTCGTTCCGTGTCGTTGGTTCCTTTTGCTTTGCTTTGTACCATATTACAAACCTCATAATGCATATATATATAGAGTTCCCAATTATATATGTAATAATTCTATATATATAATAAATAATGTTAAAGAGTACATATTAAGGCAAATATTAATTCTAATACAAAAAGCTACATTAACGCAACAACCGAATAGCTTGCCAACTTGTTTCGAACTTCTAGCTAGTTCTTGCAAAATCCTAACCAATGCATCATAGACAATCTTCACAAATGTAGGTAGCCAACTTGTTTCGAACTTCATCCAACTCTTCAATTGTGAATTCATCCAACCTTGGTGCGTCATTATCCATGTAAACCTTGCAATAATATGAATATAATAAATTAATAAGATGAAGTCAAACATTTACAATATATAATAACAACTAACTCTTGCAAAAGATTAGAAGTTCAATTTTGTAGGTTCGTTTCGGGGTCGTTTTTTGTGAATTTGAGCTATTTTACTTCCCAAAACTACCTACATGTTATAGATAGGAGCAAAACTAACACACACCACTTACTTTATGCATAGTTGAAGTGTTAATGTCATATTTTGGTGCAAAAGATTAGAAGTTCAATTTTTAGGTTCGTTTCGGGGTCGTTTTTTGTGAATTTGAGCTATTTTACTTCCCAAAACTACCTACAAGTTACACATAGGAGCAAAACTAACACACACCACTTACTTTATGCATAGTTGAAGTGTTAATGTCATATTTTGGTGCAAAAGATTAGAAGTTCAATTTTTAGGTTCGTTTCGGGGTCGTTTTTTGTGAATTTGAGCTATTTTACTTCCCAAAACTACCTACAAGTTACACATAGGAGCAAAACTAACACACACCACTTACTTTATGCATAGTTGAAGTGTTAATGTCATATTTTGGTGCAAAAGATTAGAAGTTCAATTTTTAGGTTCGTTTCGGGGTCGTTTTTTGTGAATTTGAGCTATTTTACTTCCCAAAACTACCTACAAGTTACACATAGGAGCAAAACTAACACACACCACTTACTTTATGCATAGTTGAAGTGTTAATGTCATATTTTGGTGCAAAAGATTAGATATTCAATTTTTAGGTTCGTTTCGGGGTCGTTTTTTGTGAATTTGAGCTATTTTACTTCCCAAAACTACCTACAAGTTACACATAGGAGCAAAACTAACACACACCACTTACTTTATGCATAGTTGAAGTGTTAATGTCATATTTTGGTGCAAAAGATTAGAAGTTCAATTTTTAGGTTCGTTTCGGGGTCGTTTTTTGTGAATTTGAGCTATTTTACTTCCCAAAACTACCTACAAGTTACACATAGGAGCAAAACTAACACACACCACTTACTTTATGCATAGTTGAAGTGTTAATGTCATATTTTGGTGCAAAAGATTAGAAGTTCAATTTTTAGGTTCGTTTCGGGGTCCTTTTTTGTGAATTTGAGCTATTTTACTTCCCAAAACTACCTACAAGTTACACATAGGAGCAAAACTAACACACACCACTTACTTTATGCATAGTTGAAGTGTTAATGTCATATTTTGGTGCAAAAGATTAGAAGTTCAATTTTTAGGTTCGTTTGGGTCGTTTTTGTGAATTTGAGCTATTTTACTTCCCAAAACTACCTACAAGTTACACATAGGAGCAAAACTAACACACGCCACTTACTTTATGCATAGTTGAAGTGTTAATGTCATATTTTGGTGCAAAAGATTAGAAGTTCAATTTTTAGGTTCGTTTCGGGGTCGTTTTTTGTGAATTTGAGCTATTTTACTTCCCAAAACTACCTACAAGTTACACATAGGAGCAAAACTAACACACACCACTTACTTTATGCATAGTTGAAGTATGTAAGTCACACTTAGGTACAAAAGATTAGAAGTTTAATTTTTAGGTTCGTTTCGGGGTCGTTTTTTGTGAATTTGAGCTATTTTACTTCCCAAAACTACCTACAAGTTACACATAGGAGCAAAACTAACACACACCACTTACTTTATGCATAGTTGAAGTGTTAATGTCATATTTTGGTGCAAAAGATTAGAAGTTCAATTTTTAGGTTCGTTTCGGGGTCGTTTTTTGTGAATTTGAGCTATTTTACTTCCCAAAACTACCTACAAGTTACACATAGGAGCAAAACTAACACACACCACTTACTTTATGCATAGTTGAAGTATGTAAGTCACACTTAGGTGCAAAAGATTAGAAGTTCAATTTTTAGGTTCGTTTCGGGGTCGTTTTTTGTGAATTTGAGCTATTTTACTTCCCAAAACTACCTACAAGTTACACATAGGAGCAAAACTAACACACACCACTTACTTTATGCATAGTTGAAGTGTTAATGTCATATTTTGGTGCAAAAGATTAGAAGTTCAATTTTTAGGTTCGTTTCGGGGTCGTTTTTTGTGAATTTGAGCTATTTTACTTCCCAAAACTACCTACAAGTTACACATAGGAGCAAAACTAACACACACCACTTACTTTATGCATAGTTGAAGTGTTAATGTCATATTTTGGTGCAAAAGATTAGAAGTTCAATTTTTAGGTTCGTTTCGGGGTCGTTTTTTGTGAATTTGAGCTATTTTACTTCCCAAAACTACCTACAAGTTACACATAGGAGGAAAACTAACACACACCACTTACTTTATGCATAGTTGAAGTGTTAATGTCATATTTTGGTGCAAAAGATTAGAAGTTCAATTTTTAGGTTCGTTTTCGGGGTCGTTTTTTGTGAATTTGAGCTATTTCACCTCCCAAAACTAGCTACATGTTACATGCTACAATTTCCAAAATAAACTAATTCTTACCTATCAATTTAATCTAAATTAAATAAACTAATTAGTTACATACCTTTTGAAGATAATCGATGTCGGTACAACGGTTGACTATATCAATCATGTACCGCAAGACGTAATAGCCACAATCAACACCATTCTTTTGTTGCGGACATTGAAATTCACCAAATTTAAACATCCAAAAACATTCATGTTAAATTTAAAGTATATGAAAATAAATGGTTAGACATAAGATTCACCAAAGTAGTTACCTCAATTGATATCCAAAGAGGAGCTTTTCCTAATCGAAGTCCAAGTCCATAATGGTGCTTCATCACACTACATCAATACATTATAAGATGTTTATTATATATATATATATATATATATATATATATATATATATGTATATATATATATAAATGTGTAATATTAGGTACACATATTGTTCTAGTTAAGTTACCTATTCAATAGTGACTTGACTAGTAAGCTCCGTGGTGGTTGTCGACGAAGAGAATCAAAGTGGTAAACGTGATTATTTGACAAACATATCACAATGAGCGTCCAATGGAGACTATATAAGGAAATAATATAAAGTTACTTATTCAACAATTCGGTGAATTTTGTTATCGATATATATGGAACAAGAAGGCAAGTTATCTAAACAAGGTAATAAAGTTATAGAAAATAAAGTAAAGCATCAAGTTTGGTGTAACAAGCTTACGCTTCAATATATGGAACAAGGATGAACTTCTCTTCTAACCGATGTGATTGTTTGAAACTAGTATCGAGATATTCTTTCACATCGGTTTTGTTTTTTAAACAATTGTCATCTCGCATCATACTTGGACATAACCAACGAATCTTTGTCTCACTCATTTTTTCATTCAATTCAGTACACAATAACCTGAGAAATTAAAACATATAATAAAAAGTCAACATACATGTATGGAAGTTGAAAATTATTATAAACTTGTAAAGTAAGATATGTATATGTATCACCTCATGAAAGCTTGTATCATTGTTCCACTCAACATTTCTCCACGTAAGAATTCTTTAACATCGTCTTTGGAAATCCATGTAGATGACTCGTCAGCATAGTTGAATTGTTCCTTCCCCAAAGGAACATGTATTGGAGCATTCTCGGGCAAATCGCTAACACACTCATGCAACCAATAACATGCCTTAGTAAGGCCTTGCACCACCAACGGCTCGAGAAGTGGATTATTTGACATACTAACTTGGTCATCGAACACAATTGGTTCAATTTCAGCACGTCCAATTGCCTCCTTAGCCATCTTGTTTTGTGAACCGACCTTTTTAGCCTTCTGCTCATGTGAACCAGCCTTCCTTGAAACCTATTAAAAAGTAATAATAAGAATATTGTTCACTTATTATTTATATGACATAGAAAAGTAATATAATCAGAGTTGATTATTACATAAACTAACGCATATATATATGTATGTTTATCGGTGTACCTCATCTGAAAATCGCACCCATGCACGCGGCCACAGAACATAACTACCATGGGCGTCACTCAGTGTATGTAGACTGACCTCCGGTTTTGGCATCGGAAGACCTAAGTCTTCAAAACCAGGCTCAATGTAGTCGATGCTCACCACATAGTGATCATTGTTCACTATCTGGTGATGCACTCGTACTCGATCACCAGGAGGTTGTGCATGGCCACTAGCTACCACAATCAGACTATCATAATCTTTTTCTTGAACTAATAGTCGGCATGGGGTCTCCTCCTTTGAATCAAAACAAGTCATTAATAGTTAATTGCGATGAAACAACATATTTAGAATTGCATGCACTTAGGGACAATACATAGTTAATTAATAAAGCACAGTGATTAAGCGTGATAAATTAAACCAAATACGGTGATTACCTTCAACTCGGGTATTGGTGGATCAAGTGGGTATCGTTTGATTATCCGATGTTTGTGGAACACCGATCGGCCGGCTAGATGGAACATCACTACCTTTCTTCAATGGGAAGGTCGGTAAACCCATTTGCTCCATCATAGCATTGAAGTTATGTGTCATCTCCTCTCTAAGCTCCTCCCGAATTGCAGATTTGATAGCCTCCACATCTACCGACGCCGAATTCACACTACTTGCACTTGATTTTGACGTTGTCGTGTATTGTTCACCATATACCTTTCGCACGCCGAGGCGGACACCTCCCACGCCCTCACACGACCACTATGGTCCTTTCCTAGAGTTTCGTGCAAAGCATCCATGTGTGCGGTAGGAGTGAAATCACCTGTTGCCTCCTTTTCCTTTAATCCGATCTACAAATAAAACAACATAAATTAGACGTTAAAATTTTTCAAAAAACAAAACAAAGAAGGCAGCTGCCCGGCGACGGGAGGCAAAGGCCGGCAAGCGGCAAATGGCAAGTGCCGGCCGAGCAGGCGGCGGTGGCGCAGGCCCGGTTTTGCTGCCGATGGCGGCTGGCTTGCTGCTCGGCTGCGGCTTGGCCGCGGCTGCTGCTGCCGGGCTGCGGGGGCCGTGCAAGGGGGGGGGGGGCGTGGGGGGACTGTGGTGTGGGGGGAAGTGCAAGGGGGGGGGCTGTGGGGGGGCAGTGGGGGGGGCTGTGTAGGGGGGCAAGTGTGGGGGGCAGTGGTGGGGGGCGTGGTGTGGGGGCAAGCGCAGGGGCGGCCAAGGCCGAGCGACGGCGGTGCCGGCCCGGCCCGGTTTTGCTCCGATGGCGGCTGCTTGCCCGCTGGCGCGGCGGGCCGTGCAAGGGGGGGTGGGGGAACTGTGTAGGGGGAGTGCGGGTGTGGGGTGTGGGGGGTGGGGTTACTTGAATAATGGATATAAACGAAAACATATCAAATTAGCAAACTAAGCGTAAAATGATATTTACGTTCCCGAAATCCGACCAACAACAAAGTAGCACCTATAAATCTACTTAATAACAATATTTTAGGTTATATTATCATGTTTCACAAGAAATTGGAGCCCAGTGACTCAAACTATTCGAAAATGACATGAAATGACCGAAATAGGCCTAAAATGATATTTACGTTCCCGAAATCCGACCAATAATAAAGTTGAACCTATAAATCTACTTAATAACAATATTTTAGGTTATATTATCATGTTTCACAAGAAATTGGAGCCCAGTGACTCAAACTATTCGAAAATGACATGAAATGGCCGAAATAGGCCTAAAATGATATTTACGTTCCCGAAATCCGACCAATAATAAAGTAGAACCTATAAATCTACTTAATAGCAATATTTTAGGTTATATTATCATGTTTCACAAGAAATTGGAGCCCAGTGACTCAAACTATTCGAAAATGACATGAAATGGCCGAAATAGGCCTAAAATGATATTTACGTTCCCGAAATCCGACCAATAATAAAGTTGAACCTATAAATATACTTAATAACAATATTTTAGGTTATATTATCATGTTTCACAAGAAATTGGAGCCCAGTGACTCAAACTATTCGAAAATGACATGAAATGGCCGAAATAGGCCTAAAATGATATGTACTTACAATAGCATTGGCTATCTTTTCTGTAACGGGATCAGGTAACACTCTGTTTCCCTTTGCATCAACCCCATGCATCGAACACCACCAATCAAGGACCCTGTCTGGTTGACGAGCCGGTGTAGCTGATGTGGTTGTAGAGGTAGGTGTCGTTGTCGAATCCTGTGTGGGGTAATGGGCAAACATCCACTTTTTTCTCGCCTGATCGTAGGAATGGGCACCCAAATGATGATAATATTTCCTTGCTTTTGCACTCGCGCTTTTTTTCTCACGTCTTGCCTGAAAAAACACATAATTACAAACAAAAGATTAGGTGTTATATACAATCATACTCGAGCTAAGTGTGGTAAATATAATTAAAATCCTTTGCTTACAATGACTTCCGGGGTAGTATTTTTGGCAACAAATGCTTCCACTCTTCGGGTTTGATATTTCTCCATATTTGATATGGTAATGTGGTGGGTTCCTCTCGAATTTTCCAATGCGGCCTCAGCTTCGATTTGCTTTTCTCCCCCATAAATTTTCTTCTTCTTTGTACCCGTTCTTTTCCTCCGCTTAGTAATCCAACCGGACACTAACTTAGCCTTGAAATCTCGAAATCTCTGAGCAAGCGCGGATAAAAATAGATTCTTCTTGGCTTCATCATCTTCGATATTGAAGAGATTCTACAAAAAAAACGAACAAAAATATTAGTTTCCACATTTGTTGTAATAGATTAAATTTTATCATTAGTACTACATACACATACATTTATTAAAATAAGAAACTAAATGGTAGTATGAAACTTACCATAGTGTCATTCCATAGTAATTTCTTCATCCCCTCGGGCACCTCTTGCCATGAATGCAAAATGGAGAGCCTCCGAACACAAAGGCCAATATGTTTGGCATACTTAGAACGCCACACACCACAAGGTTGACCCAAGTTATCGTACTCTAAAGTCATATGCAAGTGAGTAGCACTTATTGACTTTGTAGGTCCTATTCCCTTTCTCTTTTTCATCACTTTCGATTTTCTTTGTTGTTGATTTGTTTGTAACTCCCGTTGTTGACCTTCTTTCCTGCAAACTTGTTGTGCTTTCACAATTGTACCACTTTTTGGATGAAGTTCTTGAAGATCTCGATCTTCGAGATCACCTTTATCTGGGTCCTTCCTCACATCATAAGATTCATCCTCGGTTGTGTGTTCACTAGTCGTCATCTCATCCATATGTAGTAATTATCCCCGCAATTATAAACACATAGAAATTAATATATATGTACAAGTTAAAAAAAATAACAAATTGATTAAGGAACAACAATAATGGAACATCGGAAATCGTGGGCCACTAGCTACTCCCCCCTTGCACATCCCCCCGCGGCAGCGCGGCAGCAAGCTGCCGCTGCTGGCAGCTTGCTTGCTGCCGCGGGGGGATGTGCAAGGGGGGAAGTAGCTAGGTGTTGGACGGGGGGCGGGAAGTAGCTAGGGGTTGGACGGGGGAAGTAGCTGGGGTTGGACGGGGGAGCGGGGTTGTGCAGGGGGGAAGTAGCTAGGGGTTGGACGGGGGGAGTGGGGGGCTGTGCAAGGGGGGGACCGGGGCCTGTGCAAGGGGGGAAGTAGCTAGGGGCTGGACGGGGGATCGGCCGTGCAAGGGGGGAACCGGGGGCTGTGCAAGGGGGCCTAAAATGATATTTATTTTCCCGAAATCCAACCATCAACAAAGTAGCTCGTATAAATCTACTTAATAGCAACATTTTAGGTTATAAGATCATATTTCACAACAAATTGGATTACCATGACCCGAAATACACGAAAATGACATGAAACGGCCGAAAAAGGCTTAAAATGACGTTTACTTTCCCAAAATCCAACCATGAACAAAGTAGCACCCATAAACCTATTTCGTAGTCGTATTTTATGCAATATTATTACATTCAACAAGAAATTGGAGTCACATGACTCGAAATACACGAAAACGACATGAAACGGACGAAATAGGCCTAAAATGACCCTTACTTTCCCAAAATCCAACCAACAACAAAGAAGCACCTATAAACCTACTTAGTAGTCGTATTTTATGCAATATTATCACATTCAACAAGAAATTGGATTACCATGACTCGAAATACACGAAAATGACATGAAACGACCGAAATAAGCTTAAAATGACGTTTACTTTCCCGAAATCCAACCATGAACATAGTAGCACCTATAAACCTACTTTGTAGTCGTATTTTATGCAATATTATTACATTCAACAAGAAATTGGATTACCATGACTCGAAATAAACGAAAATGACATGAAACGGACGAAATAGGCCTAAAATGACCCTTACTTTCCCGAAATCCAACCAACAACAAAGTAGCACCTATAAATCTACGTAATAGTCGTATTTTTTGCTATATTATTATATTCAACAAGAAAATTGAGTCACATGACTCGAAATATATGAAAATGACATGAAATGGACGAAATAGAGATAAACCTGAGTATATGTCTCATGATTTGTTGACCTTCCGCCGTTTCTTAGGAGTTTCAACATGTATCCCTTCAGTGTGATCAACACGCATATAGTTCTCGGACATATTTACATCATCTTCCACGCTATTTTCGGGATAGGTAAAAGTTGGGATGTCCTCAAATGCATCATACTCTTCCTCATCCTCAACATCACCAATGCCCGGAATACTCCTTTTGCCGGGTACAACAATTGACCACTTATTATCGGCGGGATCGGTTACATAGAATACTTGTTTAGCTTGTGATGCAAGTACAAATGGCTCTTCGGTCTCACGTAGACGACCCATGTCCACAAGAGTGAATCCGCAAGGATCATCTTTTTTTTTACGCAACGTCGATTATCATCAACCCAATTGCAATAAAAGAGACAAATATGAAAAGCCGAGTAGTCAAGCTCCCATATTTCTTGAATTCGCCCATAATAGTTGGTGGCAGCAAGAACGGGAGACTTATCTTTCGAGCTTCGTATTGTGTAGATGACGCCACAAGTGAAACACCACTATTCTGTCGCGATGTCGACTTAAGATCTTGACGTTCGGTCCAAAACGTATACCCGTTAATATCATAACCCTCATAAGAGTGTACAGATTCACGAGGACCAAATGCTAACCACTTGACTGTTTCGAAACATTTTCATTTAAATCATCCACTACTCGATGATGAAACCAATCAATGAACGTCTTATTATGCATTTGCGTCAATGCCCTTATTCCTTTTCCGGGGTTGCTAACACGTAATTCCTCCATATGCTCATTTAAATAAGGATGGACAACTGCCACGTGATGCAACACAAATAAGTGAGCTTGTGTACGCTTGTCGACGAAGGTGAGATCAATTTTGAGCCAATCGTACCCTTGCCCTCGAGTCCGCCCTCGTGTCGAGATATCGGAACGCCAATAGGATCAACACCAAAGCAACATACTCGCCACAAAATTACCGACCTCTTCACCACAATCCCTTGAATAATGCTACCTTCCGGTTGTGCAAGATTTCGAACTTTATCCTTCAAAGTACCCATATATCTCTCAAAAGGATAGCACCACCTCAAAAACACTGGACCACACACTTAATTTTTCGAACTAGATGGACAATGAGATGGACCATAATGTCAAAGAATGCGGGGGAAAAAACATCTCAAATTTGCATAGAGTTTCAACTACTCGGCCTCGCAAAGAATCGAGGGTCGACGGTTCTAGGACTTTGCTGCATATTGTATGGAAAAATGAACAAAGTTCGGTAATGGTGTGCCTCACATGCTTCGGAAGTATCCCACGAATTGCAATCGGTAAGAATACTTGCATCATGACATGACAATCGTGAGATTTCATACTCGATAACTTCAACTCACCATTTAAGGTAACAAATCGCATCATATTCGATGAGTACCCAGTTGGAACCTTAATACCATACAATGACTCGCAAAAAATCCGTTTCTCGCCTTTCGACGGCTGTAGCAAGCTGGGGGCAAATAATTCTTCTCCGAATCATCCACCTTTTTTCTTTTCCCAATTTCCTCATCAAGCCCTTCCTCCACTACTTTCTTTTTCCTTCCCGCCCTTTTTTGAGCCCACAACTCCGGTAGAAGCTTATTTTTTTCCAAGTGAAGACGTGACGCTTTAACATCCTTTCGTCTTACCCGGAATATTCATAAGTGTCGCAAGAATTGCATCACAAACATTCTTCTCAATGTGCATGACATCCAAACAATGTCGACTTTTAAATCTTCCCAATATGGGAGTTTCCAAAAAATAGACTCCTTTTTCCATAATCCCGTAGTTCCATCAACGTCATTCGCGGGTTTACCATAGATCGTTTCAATGCCCTTAACCCGATTATAAACTTCAGTACCGGTTAATGGTCTACGAGCAACTTCCTCTTCAACCGTCCCATCGAAGGCCTTTTTCTTAAATCGATAGGGATGGTCGCGTCTAAGGAGCCTTCGTGTGCGCATATAGACATGTTTGCAGCCCTTAATGTGTGTAGACTTCATGTCATCTATATAAATCGGGCACGGTTTTTTTCCTTTGGTCTTATACCCGGATAAGTTCCCATAAGCTGGAAAGTCGTTCATTGTACGAGAAAAGCATGGCACGCAGAGTGAACATCTCATTAGCATACGCATCAAATACCGACACTCCTTCGTTCCACATCTTCTGTAAATCTTCAATAAGTGGTTGAAGGTATACATCTATGTCATTTCCAGGTTGTTTCGGCCCCGATATGAGAAGCGACAACATGATGTACTTGCGTTTCATGCACAACCAAGGAGGCAAGTTATAAATCACTAAAACTACCGGCCATGTACTATGCCGAGAACTAAGATTGCCAAAGGGATTCATGCCATCCGTACATAATCCAAGCCTCAAATTCCTATCCTCGTTACCAAACGGCTTATGCACCCTATTGATACTTTTCCACTCGGGGAATCATCGGATGCTTCAAAGAAACCGTCTTTCTTCCTACGATCGCATGCCACCGCATATTCTTCGCATCTTTTTTTAGTGAGAACATGCGCTTAAATCTAGGTATTATGGGAAGATACCACAACACCTTAGCTGGTGGTCCTTCACTACCCCCGGCCCCTTCACGCCCGTACCTTGATAATCCACAACGTGGACACTCATCTAAATGCTCATACTCATTACGATAAAGCACACAATCGTTTGGACAAGCATGTATCCTCCGGTACTCTAAACCGAAAGGACACATGAGTTTCTTAGCATAATAGTTCGACTTTGCGCATCATTTCCATCGGGGGCATATCGGCTAAAACTTCCAACAACGACGTGAAACCGCAATCCGTCCAACCTGCTTTCGACTTAATATTGAAGAGTGTTATCACGACGGAAAGTTTGGTGTACTTCGTACAACCTGGATACAATGGCCTTTCAGCAGCCTCAGATATAGACTCAAACATACGAGGTCGTTTGCAAGACTGATCTTCAACCTCTTGTATCATCTCGTCTACCCGATCTCTATCATCATCCCCAAATTCATCATCCCCATACTCACCATCCTCGAAATCATCACCTAATTTATCCTTCTCCTCTTCACATACATCGTTCATTATCCTACAGCTTCTTGCATATCTCCCCTCCTCACCATGCCAAACCCATACGTGGTATTGAGGCCTAAACACACGACGAAAGACATGCTCCCTAAGCAAATGAATACTACTAACCTTGCTCACATTTCCACAATCTAAACAAGGACAATAAAAGTCGATCGCTCCGGAAGATGCTTGGTATTCTAATGCAGATTTACAAAATTCGAGACCCCATTCACAAACTCAATCGATTCACGGCTACCATACATCCAAGTACGATCCATCTCATTCATGAAAACCTCTAATTAAACACAACCAATTATAAGTATCAATCATTTAAGCACATTCACATGCAAGATAATCACATATTGAAAACACGCATATACAAATGGAGGCTAAGAGAGTCACATGTGCAAATGTATGCATGCATCCGAAGGTCCTTATCACTCCAACCTAACCCATCCTTCGACGTTTAATCTCACTAGTGAATATATGCCAACTTTTCAATTCCAAGGAAAATCCGGCAAGCATTTCCCTCTGTTCTCCAAGTACACAATGTAGATAATTGATTATCTACATATGTACACGGAGAACAATGTAGAGAAACGACAAGCCAAGACTTTCCTTAGAATTGAAAATAAGACATACATTCACCACCTAAGTGAGATCAAACGTCCAAGGACGATCCCAAACAGGGGACTATTCAAGACTTACTCCTAATGAGCAAGTCTTGAACGGGTATCTAGGCATATGATTGATGATGATGATTCATATAACTTATACATTTCATAGCTTAATTAAATTATTTTCATCCAATCTCATATCAAGAAATATAGATACACATAGATTGAATCTACATATATACACAATAAATGAAGATATATAATGAATTGTCTTTATCATAAATACATACCAATAACAACTAATATGGAGATCGATCTTTATATATACTCTGCGCTATCTCCTAGTTGATTTGCCGCTTCCAATATGCTAATATCTAATACACATAAAATCGAAAAAATTATTAGCATATAGTAAATGCAAATTGCATATTATTATAAGAAATACATTAATATATATAAATTATATCTTACCCACATTGAAACACATTACAACAAAATTCAAGTCATATTCCACTAGTAAAATTACAACTTAAGGAGCATATTAAGGAGCATATTGAGGTTTTTGATCAACCAAATTATCGTTTTCAAAGATCCCACCTCTAGAAACATATATGAATAAAAATATCAAAGGATAGAACTATAAGATAACATAAAAATTAAAGCTTTTGACTTTCTAGGTGTGTAAAAGAAGGTTAATCTAGTGAAAAACAACATTAAATTCAGAAAATCGCAAACCTAGCTATAGGCCGATGCGGTGGTTCGGTGGTGGCTGACCCTGGGTAGTGCCGCGCGATGGCGTGAGAAGGGGTGGGTGGCGCACAGCAGTGGATGCCGCTCAGGTTGTTGGCGCACAGGTGCCTAGCTCGCGTTCAGTTGGTTGGCGCGTAACTTAGGGCGGTTTTCGCGCTCAGGTGCGTGTGGAGGAACTCGCTGGTGGCGTTTCTAACCACGGCGAGGGTGGCGCGTAGGAGAGGAGAGGGTTCTGCGTGGTGCGGTGGGGGTGGCGCATAGGAGGGTGGCGCGCAGGAGGTGGAGAGGGTGATGGCTGGGTCGTTGCTTGGAGAGGAGAGAGTGAACGAAAATATTGAGCGAGCGAGGGAAATGCAAATTAAGCGCGGTCTTTCGGCCGGAGAGTAAAAAATTAAAAAAGGGGCTGCGGTTGTGTAGAAAACCGCGCCCTTCCTTTAAGGGGGCTGGGTTAAGCCCATAACCGCACCCTTTGTTCGGTAAGGGCTGCGGTTATGGCCTTAACCGCACCCTTAAAGGAAGGGCTGCGGTTTTCTGCACAACCGCAGCCCTTTTACAACAGCAATTGACAATTTTTCCTCTAGTGTATATAGTAAAATAGAACATTTCCAGCAAATCCACCTCTTGCATATAAACTTCTTTTGTTGGGATTTGTAAGTCCTACATCGTACAGGTTGGCCATTATATTAGCAAATTTAATAGTAAAAGTGAAACAGAACACGCAGCATGCACGCACCTCTTCTTGCTGTATTCATAATATCCCACATCGGAGAGGGAGAGGAGTAACAAGCTAACTGTTGTTATAAAAACGTTTGTATAGAGAAGGGAATAATGTATGGATTTTGGGCCTTCCTTTGAAGATAGGATCGGCATTCATATTTATCAACAGTTTTAACAAAATTTTATTGGGCTTTACCTATATCAAAGCCCAGTGAATGTATACATGTTAAGCTGGACTTTTTTTTATATTTAAAATTTTGAGTTTTCGAACCGAGCCTTTTTTCGAGCTCGAGCCGAGCCCAAATTTCTGGGCTCGACGAGCTTCGAGCTCGAGCGAAGCTCAACCTCAAGCATTCTCGAGCCGAGCCGAGCTTGGACGTGTTCGGTCTCAGTTCGGCTCGTTAACACCCCTAAGTGTGACTGTATACTAGTCAAGGACTATTTGCTATGCTATGTTGTTACTTGTGTGGCAAACAGATTCATTCCAATACTTAAAGCTAGAAGGCCCTCTCGAAGATGTTCGAGGAAAAGACAAATGTTGATTTAAGAGAAGCTTCAAGAATTGAAGTACATGAAGATAGTATATGATCTTTTATTGGTTCATCTTAGGTCTTCATGCAACGATTGCATGTACTATTTTAATGGAATTGCTTGTGTTGTTCTAAATGTGAAACAATTGAGTTTTAAATATACGAACCAGTTGGTTATATATTCACAACACTACTGAATAGGGTAACAGGTTTGGGTACTAGTTACTTCGTCGAGTGATTGGTTGGCTGTTTTAGAAAATTATTTTCAAAAAAATATTTGTGGAGATATTTTCCATCAAAAAGGTTGCCAACTTTTCGAGATTTTCATTCAGTATTTTATTACCTTAAAGTGTGAGGATATCTTGGATAATATCTTCCTTTCAAGTATGATATTATTCAAGATATACTTTCCTTAACTCAAGATTATCCTATATCTTAGGTAGCTTGATTTAGGGCACGCTTCAAGGTTGGGCTTTAGCTTATAGATACTGAATAAGGTTTCTACATCACTCTTGACACTCTCTCGGTATTCATTGAGCATTTTTTAGAACTTTTACACAGAGAACAACTGAGCAGTTTCCTAACATAGAATGCGCATTCCTTTTATCTAAAAAAAACACTATTTATTCGCTTTGTAAGAAAGCGTGTTTAAGAAACAGATTGAATTAAATCTCCAACAGAGGGGTTATAGATTGGGTAGCGTTAAGTGAGTTCATTCGCGCAAGCTTGTGATATCAAGTGCGAAATAGCACACTTGAGTAAGTGTGGAGTGAGTTGTTTCTCTGGACACTAGTGGAAAAAAGCCCAACTGATCTGGTCAAATCGGACTTAACTGATCCGAAGTTGGACCCGATCAGTTGGCCTCGGAGCAATTGACCCTCAACTGATCATGTGAGGGGTTTAAAATAGGATGAGTTGTTGTATAAATTGATTCGGTTTTAACCCCTAACCAAATCGGTTAAAGGTAATATGTAACAAAAAAATAATTAATCAATAAAAACAACTCCATCTAGGGGTGGCAAAAGGTGACCCAACCCGATAACCAGACCCGAAATAAATGGGGTTGGAAAAAAAATTCGACCCATTTAAGTAATTGGGTCAACCTGAACCCAACCTGAAATTAATTGGGTTAGGTCTGGGTTGGAAATTCCAACTCGAAAACAACCCACATAACCTGTTTAAAAGACTGTGTAAATATTTTAGATTTGGGCCAAGCCCAATGTAAAAATCAAATGTTCCGAAAAGTTAAAAAGTAAAACCCTAAAACTATAACGCACAAAGCCACAAATGACAAACCCTAAGATCTAAATTTCATTTCTCTCTTTGAGTCTGACTCTATCTCTCTCTCGGTCTTGTCGGCCGGTCTCTTAGCTCAAATCTCATCTCTAGTCTGAATTTCACGTCATCAATTCATCTTCATCCTCTATTTTTTTCACTTTGTCTTCAATTCTATATGTTAGTTTCATTTTGTAGACTTCACGACATCAGTTCATCTTCATCCTCTGTTTTTATTTTTGGGAAATTCTCTCTGGTAGCCCTTTACTTCTTTTTCTTTTCTCTTTGGTGGCTTTTCTTATGGGTTAATGTCCCTAGTAGCTCCAAATTAATTAATATATTAATAACATAGGATTATTTAATGAAAAACGTTTAAGCACCGTTAAAATCGTTAATTAGTGAGTTAGGAGTTTAACCTAGGTTAGATTAATTAGTTTAACCTATTGTCTTCGGGCTTGGCTACATCCACCCACTGGGTCACTTACCCAGGTGAGGTGGCAGCTGAGGTGGCACAATCAGCCATTTTATTTAAATGTAATTAAATTCAGTTATTGGTAATGATGGAGCTGCAACATTAAATTAGTTATACAAGAGCTTTGGAAATAGCTCGGTTAAAAGGCAAAATAGCTGGAAAAAGAAAAATTTTAAAAACAAGGCCATTTATTGTTAAACTCTTTGTATTCTATGGATTTTTCATTCTTTTTTTTTAAACAGTAGAACATGAACAACATAACTAGTTAGGCAAGTTAATATTTTTGTAGTCAGGATTCAGAAAGGCTCCCATATTATACAATTACTGTAGACATCTAGTGAAAGAATTATCTAGAAGACTAGAACGTTAGTTTCCTTCTTTCAATTTTGGTTTGCTTTGGGTTTAAGTGAAAGAATTATCTAGAACGTTAGTGATAAACTAATTCCTATCCTTAATGAAAAAAAGCTTCCAGTATTTAGTTTTATTTTTTTTAATTAGTACATAATATAAACAGTAAAATGATATTAGCAAAACTTTTTTTTTTTTTTTGCAAAACTTTTGGGAACGTTATTTGGCAGGAATACTTAGTTTCATTTTTACTTCTTAGAAATATTATTTATGCAAATAAAAGACATATTATTTACTATAGATAATATTATTTTACATTTTTACTTCTTAGATTTATTATTTATAATTTATCAACCTAAATAAATTATTTCTTTTATAAATTAACATATATGACACATTATAAAACAACACCTTTTTTTTATCTTCATAATATACACTTGAGTGTACCGTGAGCATAGTACACCCAAGGCCTTGTTTTTGCTCAGTGCTCAATTGAAATCATCCAAATGAGCAAAATGTACTAAAAAGAATATTGCTTAATTAAAGGGATTAATATAGTATGGATTAAGAATGACTACACTATATATTTGAAGCTTGATCAAATTATAGTCAACAATGGCTAGATTAAAAGAATAAAAGTCGTACAATAAAGTTATAAGATTGATCAATCTGATAATATTGATCGCAATCTTCTCATATGATCATATAATTAAAGTGATCATATGGTTCGAAAAAGATTATAACAATACGGATGATAACATTGAAATATGAATATTGATCAATCAGTTAGTTTGAAATTGTGATCTTCATCATATACTTCAAGTGATCATATGGTTCACAAGGGAGTGCAACAAGCTTCGTTGATCAATTAGTTGTTTCAAATCAAAGTCTTAGTCACATGATCATATAACAAGCTTCGTCGATCAATTACATCTGGGTATTATGTCTTCTTAGATAATAATCTTATTTATTGGTCTTCAAAGCGTCAAGCTATAGTATCACGCTATAGTGCAGAGGTCGAATATCGAGGCATCGCTAATGTATGTAATTACATAACTATAAATATTGACTAATTATGTAAAGTTATCTTATATATAAATATATTGCGGAGGATTAGGGTTGTATTACTATATATATTAAGTTAATGAGAATACCGGAATCATGGGAGAATTACACTATTCTTTTTTTTAAGTGATCATATGGCGTAAAGGGGATTAAAATAGTATGAATTACTAATAACTACAATATGTGGTTCAAGCTTGATCAATTGATAGTTAGCAATGGTAAGATTAAAATAATAGAAGTCGTCTAATAAAATTGTAAGATTGATCATTCGGTTAGCGTAGAATTGCAATCTTCATCGTATGATCCTATAATTAAAGTGATCATATAAGACTATAAGTTAATCGACATCTATTTATACATTCATTTACAAACTTAAAATATCTAATTGGATTGAGACGAAGTGTAATTTAAAAATATCAGTGTATCAATATAAGTCGACGAACTAATTTTGTCCACCTAAGTTGATTCATGAACGCTGGTAGGTGCGGATTGCCGTGTACACCTAACCAAAGATAAAATTTCTCCTACTCTCTTTTACAACTAAATGTAGAAGGGAAGTAAGGTTCGTATCCACAGGGAAACAGGGACGAGTTTAATATTTAGCGTGAATCGGTACCTAGATTAAGCTAAGGGCCGAGAAACCTAATAACAAGGGGGGTTTCAAATAGATTATAAACAAACTAAAATTAACTAGCAAATAAATAAAATGAGAAATCAATATGGGAAGATCTTGAATCCGATAAACATCCACTTCAATTCCATTATCGATCATTGAACCTCAACTCTAGTTATTTCCATGATTATCTATTGTCGAGAATTAATCTCGCATTCTCCTTATTCTTAGTTGAATAGCACGATCAGCGTGACTATAAAACCCTAACTAAAGGATAACCTAGTCCGATCAGCGTCTAAGTTCAATCCAATAGCAGCAATAAACACAGAGAACCAATAGACCTGCTAATGTCATACACGCGATAAACATTCAACAGTTGATTCAATTTCCCCAAGAAATAACCAAGATGATCTGCATCTAAGTTACTCCCTAGTTTGCTACAAATAGATAAAAGAATAAAATAATCCAATTCTACTCATAAATCTAGCATTAGATTAATTACACAATCAAACTAGTAACGTTCCTAGCATAATTATGCAATAATCATGAAGTATAATCATAGAAATTAAACCATAATCAAGGAAAATAGATAGAGAGGAAAGATCTCACAATAACGGTTGAAGCTTCATGTTAATTTTCTTCAAGAACAGTTCAATCTACAATCCGATAGCATAAACCAAATCCATAGTTGAAATCCCTAAAAACTAAACTAAGAAATGAAAACTAAAACTAGGAAATGAAGAACAAAGAAATGAAAAACAAAGAGGAATGAAGAAGGAAAGATGGAAAGAGAAGCATGAAGAAGGAAAGATGAAGAGAGGAGTATCCTCTCTCTCTCCTCAAACTTGCTGCTCCAACCCCTACATTTCGGCTCTCCTCTTCGTCCTCCTCGTCGTCTCTTAGAAAATAGGTTTTGGGAGGCTTTTAAACCCCGCACAAAACGTGGCCGCTGAACCGACACTGATCGCGTGTCACGATGGGCTGGCTGATAATCCACATACATTCGATGGGCAAAGGGGCATCGCGAGTCGCGGAGGAGCTCGCGAGGTGCGACAAGCAGGGGTCGCGAGACGCGACCTCCTTCGCGAGTCGTGACCTGCTGTGCTGCTAGCACCGAGCGCTGGGCAGGCTTGCTATGCTTGGTGCTGCTTTGTGTGCTGCCGAGCTGTTGGATGGGAGAGGCTGCTAGGCAGGCTTACGGTAGTGCTGAGCTTGCGGTGATGCTTAGCGTGTGGTGGAGTTTGGTTGTTCGCATGCTTGGCTTGGGCTTGCGATGATTGTCATTATGCTACGATGCTACACTTCCCGAGCACTCCAAAGACAACTTCAATCAAACATCATTCAAGTGCATTTCACCTTGAAAGCTCATAATACATGACATTAACACAAATTATCTCGCAAAGCTCCGAACTTCCGCTAAGGGCTAAATGAAACACGAATGTTAACAATTACAATCAAACCCTTAGCAAAGTGCACCCAAAATAACGTATATACAACGTATAACTTGGGCGTATCAAACGCGCATATTGATAATTTTGTACTTGATTAAAATTTAACATTACATTAGTTCGGATAAAGTTTAAAATAAGTTTAGTTATAAATCCTAATAAGCTAACATATTCTCGATTAAAATACTATTGTTAGTATTATTGTTGTCCTATTGCTATCCATATTGGATTGAGTTAAATTCAAGTAAATATATAAACTTATGATATGAAATTAGTTGATATCTCAATATTGATTAGATCAACGTATCGATTGATTAAATTGATAAGCCGTCAATCCAAAATGACAAAATTTCAGTTGAGTTAATGTCGTGTGCACCTAACCAAAGATAAATTTCTCCTACTCTCATGCACACTAAGCTAGTATAATGGAAGTAGGGATCGTATCCACAGGGAAACAGGGACAAGTTTAATATTTAGCGTGAATCAGTACCTAGATTAAGCTAAGGGCCGAGAAACCTAATAACAAGGGGGGTTTCAAAAGAGTTATGAATAAACTACAACTAACTAGCATATAAATAAAATGAGAAATCAATATGGGAATATCTTGAATCCGACAAACATCCACTTCAATTCATTAACGATCATTGAACCTCAACTCTAATTATTTCCATAATTATCTATTGTTGAGAATTAATCTCGTATTCTCCTTATTCGAATAGCACGATCAGCGTGACTATAAAACCCTAACTAAAGGATAACCTAGTCCGATCAGCGTCTAAGTTCAATCCAATAGCAACAATAAACACAGAGAACCAATAGACCTGCTAATGTCATACACGCGATAAACATTCAACAGTTGATTCAATTTCCCCAAGAAATAACCAAGATGATCTGCATCTAAGTTACTCCCTAGTTTGCTACAAATAGATAAAAGAATAAAACAATCCGATTCTATTCTTAAATCTAGCATTAGATTAATTACACAATCAAACTAGTAACGTTCCTAGCATAATTATGCAATAATCATAGAACACAATCATAGAAATTAAACCATAATCAAAGAAACTAAATAGAGAGGAAAGATCTCACAATAATGCTTGAAACTTCATGTTAATCTTCTTCAAGAACGGTGTAAGCTACAATCCGATAGCATAAACCAAATCCAACATTGAAATCTCTCATAAAACTAAGAAAACTAAGAAAAATAACAAAAGTGAGGAAGGAGAATTAAGAGAGGAGTGTTTTTTCTCTCTCCTCCATTTCAGCTCTGCTTCTCCTCTCTTAGAAAATAGGTTTTAGGAGGCTTTTAAACCCCGCACAAAACGTGGCCCCAAACCGACTTAAGCGTCGCGAGGCGCGATACTGATCGCGAGCCGCGACGAGCTGACTGACTTTCCGCACAAATTGGCTGGGCAAAGGGGGTCGCGAGTCGCGACGAATATCGCGAGGTGCGAAGGCAGGGGAGTTGCGAGTCGCGAGCTGCTTGCTTGGCTTGCGATGCTGCTGGGCAGGCTCCTGGTGTTTGGTGCTTTGCTTGGTTTGCGATGCTGCTGGGTTGGAGTGTGCTAAGCCTCGCGATGCTGCTTGGTGCTTTGCTTGCTGATGGAGGCTCGAGGCTGACGTGAGCTGTGTGGGTGGTTTGCTAGGCTTGGCCTTGCGATGATTGCCCATTACGCTACGATGCTACACTTCCCGAGCATTCCCAAAACATACCATTTCACCTTAAAAGCTCGAAACTTAGAACATTATCATTAACTACCTCACAAAATTCCGAACTTCGGCTAAGGTTGATATATATGCAAAGGTCAACAATTATGATTGAACTCCTTAGCAAAGTGTACCCAAAATACCATATAAGCACCGTATAACTTGAGCGCATCAGTTAATCATCACCAATATCCGCATTAAAACTCAAAATATATGTTAATCAAGTTGATATTTTTAAAAATTAGCGTATCAATGTTAATAATAATAACAATAGTAGTAGTTGTAATAATATACTTATTATTATTAAAAAGAAAAAATATTTTAGTTTAATCATTATACGACATGAACTGTTTGTGTTTCAAGGCAAAATCCAAACCCATATTATGGGAAAAATCTAAACCATCAGATTAGAACAATCAAGGGCACACAAGAATAAAACATGAAGCACACATATCACTCTTATTAACCATTGGATACACCACATCTAATGGCCACAATTCACTCATATTCTCTCATAAGTCCACGCGTCTGTTTATCTTCCATCAGAAAGAATTACAGCCCCTTTCTTCATCAGCCCTAAAAGAATTTCAAGTAACAACCATTATAGGGTCGTGAGTCTTCCTTATATGTGCAGCGCCATCGCCATTTTCTTCATCAGCACCCAATCCATTTTCCTCTGTTTTTGCATGTTTGAACTCCATTAAAAGTACCTATATAAAGCATTTCTCTCATATCTCTAGTTATGTATAATATTTCTTATTTCTGAGTTTTTTGATAAATTTAAATCATAAATCTTCTCTATCACTAGTTCCTTCTTTTTATCAAAAGTTGAACAAATCTGAAATTGTATTTAACCATTTTATAATTTGGTCTTCTTTATGATGGATTTTTATTTTTAATAGTTTGTCATGTAATTCCATTAATGAGGAAGAATGAAAATACATGAAGTAAGGACTGCAGAGACATCCATCAGACCATCCCCACTCCAACAACATTACAAGCAGCGACAATTTGCAAAAAACAGAATCACAAAAAATGAAATAGAAACTAAAGGAAGAAGCATAGCAGAGACCATTAGTGAAGCTACAGCCAAGCCACAAATCCGAGTCCCGAACCAATCCTTTCTTATATGACGGATTAGCAGGATGAAAATAATTAGAATAACTAGTTCAACAAAATAATGTTGATAGATGAAAGTGATCGATTTGTCCAATTGATATTTACAACACTTTGATTTGATTAGAATGACAAGGGTGTTTTTTTTTTCCCTTTCAGTTTAGTTAAAAAAATATATATTTATACAGTTATGACCACCATTGTTGAGGGATCTTAGCTGCATAATGAAAAGAGATGAGGGGAAGAATTTTCTTTAAGGAGACCTGAATGTATAAATTGCGTGGATCTTAAAACGTGGAACAATGAATTTCATTGTATGGAGTAATTGAACAATTCATTAATTGAATTACATAGTATGGAGTAATGGAACAATTCATTAATAGCTATTCAATGCCTGCCAATAAGATATGCCACATCAGTGCACCCACATAAGCCAAGCAAACTATGTAATCTGCCACGCAAGACGCCACATAAGGTGGGTAGACGACCCGGTGGGTCAACAAAGGTTTTCCCATTGTCTTCTACCCCATTAGTTTTTATATTAAGGCTCCTGTGATTGTTGGATACGAATCATCAGAGCCGAATTTTAAAAATTTGATGAAATTTATTTATCTCATTTTGAGATGAGAATCCCAGAATTTTTTTTTTATTTTTATGTAGATTTTGCGACCTGGGTGAAAATATTGGTGATGATTAACACAGATGACGAGTCGGATTAATCCATTCCCACAGAATTTTCACTCTCACCATCTGCATATACCCATTGAATTTTATTGAAACCTCTGGTTTTGGCCATCTGATTTCTTACCTTCTATGGACTCAAATGGTTTTGGAGAATTTAAAATTCTAAAAATGGTTGAGCTTTCGCATCACAACCCACAGCAAGAAATCAGCAAATTAATCAAATTAATTAAAATTCTATCTTCATCCTCTGTTTCATTGAATAAAATAACCACCATAACAAAACACTGTACCCCTGCTCCGCCTTCGACTGCCGAATCTGGCCACCAGCGCGGTGCCTCCCAGCCGCGCGCTCCTTCTTCTCTCTTGCTGTTTTGCTCCCTCGCCATACTCTCACTCTCGCCCCACTCACCCTCCTCTTCGCGGACCACCGCGTCACCACCAGCCACCTGATTTTTTTCGCTGTTGGGTTTGAAAGAAATGAAGGGAGGTTGAAGACAATAGATTAAACTAATTAATCTAACCTAGGTTAAACCCCTAACTCACTAACTAACGTTTTTAAAGGTTGTAGGCTTGGATTTTTTTTTCCTTTAATGCCTACATGCGGTGTGAGCGTGTTTATTTGACTACCCCATTGTTAAGGTTTTATTAAAAATATGTTTTGAAGTCGCCAATAATTCTTTAGAGGAAGAATCATAAACCTAATTGGATATTGAATCGGAAGGGACATTTTAGATACTTATCCAAGGTAGATTTCGCCATCATGACTCCATAGATGGTCATGAACCAAAAAATTTAGTTCGGGGGTGAGGGTACAATATAGTCAGGAATTATATTGCCCATTGCTGACCTCTACTAAATACAGATTCATTACATATTCTATGCAAAAGAATAATCAACTAACGTTTTAAGCACCGTAAAATAATTAATCTAGGTTGGTTCAAGAAACACACAAAAAGACTAATTATTTAGTGACAAGTTATTATGCAAACATATTGCAAGGTTCCTAGCAGGTTGTCCAAATTATTTGAATTAATTAGAACAGTTCTTTAGGTCTTGTTTAGCAATAATAACATGTGGGTGATAAAAAAAACATGCAGGACAATCATAATAACATGAATATTATATACAAAAATAAACGGAAAAAAGGTTAGAATATACAATACTTATAGTCGCAGGTAGGGCTGTTCATCGGTCCAAGACCGGACCGGACCGGTGGACCGGATTTGTGGGATTCGGTGGACCGGGGACTGGACCTGATTTTTCCGGTCCGGTCCAGGTCTGGACCGGAAAAATCAGGTCCGGTCCTGTTGGACCTGATTTTCGATTTTTTTTTTTTTTTTTTTTTGGATTTTAAATATTCTATTTGGACCTGTTTTGCGAACTTTGGACCTGTTGGACCTGTTGGACATGTTTGGACCCGTTGGATCTATTTGGACCTGTAAAAATGACTTGGGCTAGCAGTTTAAAAAAAAAAAAAAAACTAAAATTCCGGGTTTCCGATCCGGACCTGATTTTTCCGGGTTTGGACCGGACCGGACCGGAAACCCGGAATCGTCACTTTCCAAGGACCGGGGACCGGACCGGAATCTCCGGTCTGGTCCGGTCCGGTCCGGTCCAAATTCCGGTCCGACCCACCCATGTGAACAACCCTAGTCGCAGGAACACGTTAACAATCTACATCACCTATAGAATGTTAGTAACTTCAATAAAAAAATAAAAATAAATACAGAAATAAAATAAATATGGTTCATTTAGTTGACCCTCATAAATTATATCACCGTCCGGGGTCGTTGATTTGTACGGATCTTGGATCGAAAGTTGAAGGAATCTTGAAAAAGATTTGGTCTTGCGTTGTATTAGGCGTGGATGATGTATTATGTATTGTTAGAAGGTAATAGTTTGCATGCAGATATTTGATGATGATCAGATGTGCTGCATGGTTTTTGGAATTTTAGTAATATGAATTTGTTGTAAGCGTTAACTTTGTATCAGGAACCATTAAGATGCAGAGTGTTTGAGAATTGTGCTAGGCGAGATTAGAAGATGAATTGTTGAGCGAAGAGGATGAATTATGGGGTCAACGAGGATGGTTGATGATCAGGTAGTGATAGGTATTTGATGATCAAGGAGGTATATGGAGTTATTAGGCTTTTAAGTGATGGTGAGGATTAGTGAGGGATGAGTTAGAATTCAACCGTGAGAGATAGAGGGAGGATGAAGGTGTGCGTGTTATGTGAGAGTTGTCGAGTGATTGTTTATGCCGAGTGAATTTGTGAGTTAGGCCTTGGTAGATTGTTAGTCGTGGTAATTTGTTTGGGAAGATATATATAGGTTTAGATAGTTGAGTTGCAATAGTTTTTTGAAAGATTTTTATTAAAAAGATTTTAGAAAAGAGTTAGATAAAAGATATTTGAAAACACTTTGGGAAAAAGATAATATTTTTATAAAACGATATTTTTATTAACAAAATTAATTAATATAATTAATTAATTCTAATTAATTAAATTAGGCTAGAAAAGGGGTTTTAAAAAATTGGGCTTTAATAAAGACTATTTTCAAAAGGTTTTTGAAGATGGACCTTTAAAAAGTTATTTTAAAACGTTTTATAAAGTGGGTTTAGAAAACTATTTATAAAAAAGGTTATCAGACGTGAGTTAATAAAAATAGTTAGGAAATGGTTTTTGGCTTAAAACATTTTATTTTAGACTCATTATTTATACTTTCCTCGATCCGGACCAATTAGAGCAAGATATTAGTCATCATAGGGTACTAAATGGGGAGACGCGATTATGTGTCTACAGAAGCCCCCACTTTGACTAAGGTTTGTAATACTGAAAGTCAAAGTATACGTGTCGGGACGGAGAATGATTCTAGATGCTCTGCAATCCAAAATCACCCTTTTTCGTCGATACCTGCAAAACAAGCAAAAGCTTCAGCAACAGACATGCGTGAAACATATTTGCAAAGTAATTATAAAATTGCAAAAAATGAGATGATAAGTGGGAAAAAGGAATCATGAGCTATTATGGTCCGCCTCATGTCGGGGTAGAGTTTTTGGCCTCCTCCAAGGCAATATGTGTAGAGCTTTTGTCCCACTCCAAGGCAACTGGTGTAGAGTCTTTAGCCTGCTCCAAGGCAATAGAGCCTTTGTCCCACTCCAAGGCAATAGGTGTAGAGTCTTTGGCCTGCTCCAAGGCAATAGTGTAGAGTTTTTGGCCTATTCCAAGGCAAATGGTGTAGAGTTTTTGGCCCGCTCCAAGGCAATTGGTGTAGAGCCTTTGTCCCGCTCCAAGGCAATTGGTGTGGAGTGTTTGGCCTGTTCCAAGGCAATTGGTGTGCAATTGGTGTGGAGTGTTTGGCCTGTTCCAAGGCAATTGGTGTAGTTGATTGGAAGTGGTTAACGGTTTGTGTCCTGTTATTGATTTTCCTGAGTACTGGTTGTCTCCCGCGCAATGTATGCTGAAAATTAGAAGAGTGGCAAGATTGTATTTTTGCAAGCTTTTGAAAGTTCGTTGATTTGTCGCGCGCAATGTCGAAGCGTAACGAATATTTGAAATCATTTTAGAACTGGGGGTGTGGGCCCCACCTGGCTAAGAAGCCCCCAAGCGCGTTGTATGGGAGTGTGCGCCAGACGCACAGGCCTGCGCTTGGCGTGGGAAGCTGCGCTGGACAAAGTTTGCTGCGTGCGATGTCGTAATGAACATTTGGATTCATATGGAGTTGAGCATGTGGGCCCCACTTGGCTAAGAAGCCCTCAAGCGCGCTGTACGGGGCTGTGCGCCAGACGCACAGGCCTGCGCTTAGCGTGGTATGTTGCGCTGGACGCAGTTTGATGTGTGCGATGTCTTGTATACATCACTTGTCTTCTATTGTTAAATTGTAATGGTCCGCAGACCTTGGCAGAGTATAACTCGTATAGAGCTGTTTAATGTTGGGTACATGCGAATACAAATAACACACAGATATACAAGAAAAAAAAAACTAGGGGACATGCATGTGTCCTTTGATGTGGGTGCTAGTTTATGGATAGGACATGACTTGACTTGACTTGATTTGACTCGACTTGCCATGACTAGACTTTGGCTTGACTTGACTTGACTTGACTTGAATTGCATGTGTTATCGTGTGTGCATACATGTGTGTGTGTGTGTCTATGTGTGTGCGACACGATGATTGACGCTAGAATCCTATGGCTAAGGACGAAGGAAGCAGTGGTTGACACAATGTTTGGATGATGCAGATATGTAATGCAAATGCAGAGATGTGACACTAATGCAAAGATATGACTTTGATGCAGATGATATGATATGATGTTTTGATCGTTTCCATTAGAAACTCAAATTTTCGTTTAGGAAACTGTTTTTGAAAGAGGAGGAATGGGAAGCCCCCAAGGATGATCCATGTAGGTTATGTTTGATTCGAAGTGTGTTGTAGCTGTTACGGACCTAAGTGAGCCCATAAAACAGTTAGGATTTCGTATGGATCTGGATCCCACAATATTTTGTATGAACTCGTAATGAAATCCTTGTCAAGGTACACATGGAGCTTAATGATCTTCTATATATATGCAGTCAATGGATTATATGTTCGATTTGGAATACGTTATAGAATGAGCTTTTGTAGCGCTTGAGTTGTATATGATTCGAGTTTTGTATGCCAAGGGGCTAAGTGAACCCATAGAGTAGGTTCAATCTTGTATTAGTGTGGGTTTAAAACCCAAGTTAAGATGTCGTGCATGGACTCGTAATGAAGTCCTTATTACAATAGGTCTAGACTTGGAGCCTGTGATTTTCTGGATGGACCAGTGATGAAGCCCCTAGTAAGATGGATTTGATGAAGTACTCAGCTTGATTGCTTGATTTTGAAGATATCTCGTCACGCTTAGTGGAATTTTCGACCAAAGATTCCATATTGGGTTCCTAAGGTGAAAAAGACAAGAAAGGTTAAAGAAAGGGATACTCAGTGGATAAAGCGCGGTCATAACGCTGAGTGTTGAAATGTTATGCTAAGGTTGGCTTAGAAGCGATAATGTAACTTAGAAAAGGGAAGTGATTAGAATAAGAAAAGGCAGAGTCATAATGAATCGACTCACACAATAAGGTAGGCCAGTGATGTATGTTCGAATCCCAGTCTAGTTCTAAGGGTATGAATGAGCATTTAAAATTCATGATTTTTTGGGCGATCGCGCTTTTCTCATTGGCCTAAGCGAGCCTTTTTAAAAAAAATTGTTTTGAATTAAAATGGTCGGGCTTCAAAAGAGGTTGCCTACGTATCCATGATGGAATCAGGCCAGTAGTAGCTCTTAGCATTTTTTGCTTTGGAGTCTTTTGCAATGAATTAGGCATTGATTAGGAAGAGGTCTTTTGCAAGGGTAGATAATGATGTAGGTTGGTTTGGTTTAAAGCGGCTGGATCTCAGAGTGAGGTTTCCTACGTATCTTTAGCAGAATCAGACCATTCGTAGTTCAGGCTAATGAATGAGAAGATGCCCTGAATTTTGCCTAAGTCGCCCTTATGGGTTTTCGACCTAGTGGGCTTGGGTTTGTCTTTTATGGCTTATTGGAATGCAATGTGGTTGGTTGCCGGTTGAGAAGGTTCCAGAGGTTTGAAGGTTAAAGGTTTTGAAGGAAATACCTTTGACAAAGCTATTGATGGATTTATTTGGAACACTTCTTTTTTTCACATTTTGCACTTTTTGTATAATATATATTTTTTTTTTTTTGCTTTTGCTTTTTATTTTTGCTTTTGATTTCTTTTTGTTGTTGCTCTCTTCCTTTTTTTTTTTACTTGCCCTTTACATTGAATTATTGTCAAATGTATTTCCCATAAGGTAGGTTAAAGGGGAATGGATGTTATGTATGGAGGAATTGTTTTAGTGAAGGGAGGAATGCATCTTTTATGCCAATTGTTCATTGCCTTTATTAGAATAGTCATGAGAATTAGAAATTCATTTCTTTTAAGGCGACAATCGTGATTTTCATTGATGCTCATTAGTGCAAGGTTAGAAAAGAAATACTCACTTATTGATTGAAAATTATGAGTACATGCAATAAGAGGAAAAATCCTATATTAGACTGGGTGAAATGAGAGAGATGAAATAGAAAATGAAATCCTAAGTCGGGACTCCTGCATCGCGTGATGAGACAGCTTCGTTGCTTCGATCTTGATGAGTTCTCTTACTAAATGAAAAGAGAAGAAGTGTATTTTTTTTCGCGTTGATTGGACCTAAGCGAGTCGAAACGCTTTAATGAGCGATTGGGCTTATATGTCTATTTCTATAACATTGAGGTAATTGTCTTCGGCATTTTTCAGCAAATCATTCTCAATCTGGATACCCACATCATATACTCTTGCGACGCTATCAAGGCCCAAGTATTTGAGTTGGTTTTTGTATTTAGGGAGGAGGTTAGAAATGAATATTCGTACCAAATCTTTTTCTATAAGCCTTGATATAATATGGGTTGATTTCTCCCTCCATCTGTTCAGGTAGTGTAGACACATAATCGTGTCTCCCCATTTAGTACCCTATGATGACCAATACTCCGCTCCAATTGGTCCGGATTGAGGAAAGAATAAAGAACAAGTCTAAAATAAAATATTTTAAGCCCAAACCATTTTCTCACCCTTTTTATTAACTCATCTCCGAAAACCCTTTTAATAACTAGTTATATTAAGCCCATTTTCTAAAACGTTTTAAATTAACTTTTTAAGGTCCATCTTTGAAAACCTTTTCAAAATAGTTTTATGAAAGCCCATTTTAAAACACCTTTTCTAGCCCAATTTAATTAATAGAATTAATTAATTTTATTAATTGGTTTTATTAATAAATATATCTTTTATAAAAAATAATCTTTTTCCAAAATTTTTTTAGATATCATTTATCTAACTCTTTTATGAAATCTTCTAAAAAACCCTATTATTTTCGAAAATCTATTGTAACCCAACCACCCTAAACCTATATACATTACCCCTAACCTCTCTCATCTAAAAAAATCCGGACGACATCTCTCACAAATACACAGCACACAACACAAAAAATTCCACCGCCTAAAACTAATCTCTCGACACCTCACTAAACCGCCTAATAACCTCACACTCACAAACAAAACACACGCTCACCTTGTCACCTCCCTCCAATTCTCTCGCCATCTTGATAATCCCCTACATCAACTATCCTCGTTGACCCCATAATTCATCATCATTATCAACCTGTTACAAACTACATCTCACGCCACTAATACTCCTACACCTGGTCTTACAACAACAAGATTACAAAACAAATACAAGAATATTATTCTTAGCTGACGCAAACAACAAATCTTTTTATCGGCTCGTTCGACTTTTGATCCAAGATCCATACAAATTAATAACCCCGAACGATGGTATAATTTCTGAGGGTTAACTAAATTAACCACCTTTACTTTATTTCTTTATTTATTTTTATTACTTTATTGAAGTTACTAACATTATATTCATGATGTAGATTGTTAACTCGTCCCTGCGACTGTAAGTATTGTATATATTATACTAACTCCCTGTATTATTTTCTTTTCTTATTTTCTATTTATTATTCATATTAAATGATTGTCCTGCGTGCCTTTTATCACCCACATGTTACTATGCTAACTAAGACCTAAAGAATGGTTCTCATTAATTAAGATAATTTGGAAAACCTGTTAGGAACCTTGTAAAATAATTGTATAATAACTGGTCACTAAACAATTAGTCTTTTTGTGTGTTTCCTGAACCCATCTAGATTAATTATTTTAGGGTGCTTTAAAACGTTATTTGATTATTCTTTTGCATAAAATCTGTTGTGAATCGTTATTTAGTAGAGGCCAGCAATGAGCAATATAGTTCCTGACTATATTGTACCCTCACCCCCGAACTCACTTTTTAGTTCTTGACCATCTATGGAGTCATGACGGTGAAATCTACATTGGATCATTCCCTAAGATGTCCCTTCCGTTTCAATATCCAATTAGATTTATGATTCTTCCTTTAAAGAATTGTTGGCGACTTCAAAACATATTTTTAATAAAACCTTAACAATAGGGTAGTCAAATAAATGCGCTCTCACCGCATGTAGGCATTAAAGGAATTGAAAAATCCACGCCTATAATTTGGCGACTTCACCGGGGAGGATTTTTAAAAAAAATTAATTTTTAAATGAGTGGGTGAAACTTGAAAAATACGATTCATTCTTATTTTATACCTTAGAATAATATACTGCTTTGCATGTGCATGGCTATTGTTCAAGCCACCATAAGGACAATCTACCTTGCCTCATTAGCACATGTTCTATGTGTGAGGTCACCCCTGGGGGGTTTGCGTTTTGTCCTTCCAAAAAGCTTCCTGAGCGATAGTGTTGGATCTTATTCATAAGCAAACCTACCCAACCATGGCATTGTTCTCTTGTTGCTAACTTGAGACTAGAGTGCGTCTTACACGTGGCCACCTTTTTAAGCAAAGGTAAGAAGCGTGGGATCAATCTCTTAGTCATGGACCCTTTCAGCCTTAACTAAAACCTGACTATAGCTCAAACGTAGAACTTGACTTTAGGTTGGAACTTTGCATATTATCCTATTTGTGCATCTTTGTGTGTGCGTGCTTTTTTTTAGCGCTTATGTTGCGCGATGTTTTCGAGTTTAAAATCGTCAAACAAATTTTCCGCGATCAAAAGGAAGAAAAAGGTGAGATGCTCAGATTCTGCGCGCCGCGCGCCTGGTCCGCGTTCCACGCAAGTGTCAGCGTGCCTCGCCACCTATGTTTTGCGTCCGGCCCATCATCTGTGATCTGCGCAGCACCTGCGCTTTACATTATATGTGTACGCTTCGTTCAAGCGTGCTGCGCTTTGTTCCTTGACGTTGTTGTATTTCTTGTGGCGTGTAACTTCAATTCTAGGATAGCTAATATTTCTTATCTTTCTCTTTTTTTTTCTTTCTAAAAAAAAAAAATCATCTCAAAAAAATATTTCAATCTCTAATCTCCTATCTATTTCGAAAATTCTATCCCCATCCTTTTTTCGGAAAAAATATCTTTTTCTTTTGAAACCCATCTCCATCTTTTTCAAGATATATCACCTATCTTTTTTCGAAAATTATTCTCCTATCTTTTTGAAAATTTCATCCCATCTTCAACCTCCTACCTACTTCAAAAATTCTCTCCACCTTTTAAAAAAAATCTCTACCTTCTTTCCTATCACATTTTTTCAAAAATTCATCCTTTTTCTCTATCCTATCTTTTCATGTATATTATCCATCTTTTCATGTATATTATCCATATTTTCATGTGCACATCATTTAGGATTTTTTGTAGTGTCCATCTTGTTGTAAAAGTCTCATCCGCTTAGGAATTCTAACTGCACTAGAAGTACGTCTGACCCAAATGTCTAGATTCATCCAGTTTCCCTCCATTTATAGTTCTTAAACTCGTCTAAATCTATCCATGTTAGGAGTCTTAATCCTGTCTAGGTTCACCCATCTAAGAAGTCTAGGGTCGTTAGAATTCTTGCCATCTTAGAAATCTATAATCCATTAGAATTCTGTTCATCTTAGGAGTCTAAAATTGTTAGAATTCCGTCCATCTTAGGAGTCTCGAATCCATTAGAATTCTGCCTATATTATGAGTCCAAATCCGTCAGAATTCCATCCACTTTAGGAGTCTAGGTCCACTAGAATTTCATGCACATTATGAGTCTAGCATCCCTGAAAGTCCGTCAAATCTAGAATTCTCACATCATTAGAAGTCTATCAAGTCTAGGACTGCATTCACACTAGAATTCATTTGCATTGCATAGTCCATCATTCATACACTTCATGCATAACTAGAGTTGTTAGGCATTTAGGAGTCTCATTGCATCCATACTTTCCATTCCATTTCATGCATTCCGCATTTAGTAGTCCTGAACTACAAGCGATCTGATTCCCTCTTTTGGGATATATAGGCAGCCTTTACAGGTTCGAACGCATAGATTAAGTCATGCATTAGGTCTAAGTGCATCCAAAAAAAAAAAATCAAAAAAAATCATCATGCACATAGGATATTCAAATTGCTCCTGAAAGCTCAACTTTTAAAACACACATTCTTTCATGCCATTTCTCTCTCTCCATCATCACTCCATTTCTAATCTCTTGCTGGATGATCCATTGTAGGAAAAATACAATATGTCAAGCTCACCTCAAGAACAAGTTGATGAGTTGCAGGGTACACTTGTCGATCTTGTAGCACGTGTCGCCAGACTAGAAGCACAGTACAAGGCACCAGCTAGTTTTACCTCAATCACAACTGACCGATAAAGGATCAATGAACTACATGACATTACACAACGCAGTCCGCTGATAAACCCTTCCATCAAATCAATCCTTGAAAGCTCGTCTCGCTCTAGAGGAGGCGAAAGCATTATTAATGATTCACCTAACGCCCAAGCATTTATTGAGATACATTCCAGACCTACACCAACTCTTACCATGCCTAGAAGAAAGCCTCAGGGAGAGTTCATATCCTACGCATGAGCTATGGTGCTACATTCGAGTATCTTCATTTTAGAAAATTGCTCTATCCTATAGGACCCACTCCAGATCCTAAGGAAGACAGAAAAGGGGCAAATTGGGACAAAAATGCCTATTGCAAGTACCATTGAGGAAACGAACATAGAACTAACGATTGCTATAAGTTAAAGCACCTTATTCACCACATGATAAAAATGGGAAGACTTTCAATTCTCTCAAATGAGGTCCCAAATAAGATAGAGGTCGCTAACATATGTACAAGGGATCATTTAAAACCCCGACAGGAACAAACCCTACTAAAGATGACCTATACTCAAATCATTCACCAACTCCGGGCTAAAGATGCGATTTTCCCAATTGGACCCTTAGAAGACCCACCTAAAGAAGAAAGAAAACCGATGTGGGATGAGGGCTCCTATTACGAATATCACAGAGGAAAAGGTCACCCTACCGAAAGGTGTATGAGCCTTCAAGCGATTATCCAAGGCATGATCAATGACAAAAGACTACAATTGCCATCCGATCCAGACTACAAAGACGCGCCCCCCAATCCCAACAGCATATATTCATTAAAACACTAGGACTCGGTTAGGTCCAGTTGAAAAGTATACACCTCTTCTCTTTTCACTTAGAAAGAGATCTCATGAAGATAAAACAACGAAAGCTGTCTCGTTACGCGACGTAGGAATCTAGGCTTATGATTTCATTTTCTGTTTCATATCTCATGTTTTTCCCAGTATAATATAGGATGTTTCCTCTTATTGCATGTACTCATAATTTTCAAATTAATAAATGAGTATTTCCTTTTTTTAACCTTGCACTAATAAGCATCAATGAAGATCATGATTGTCTCCTTAAAAGAAATGGATTTCTAATTCTCATGACTATTCTAATAAAGGCAATGAACAACTTGCATATATAAAAGAGGCATTCCCCCCTTCACTACACCAAAATAACACCCCTCCCTTAACCCACTATAATAACGACATTCAAACAAAAGTGCAATATATATATATATATATATATATATATATATATATATATATATATATATATATATATATATATATATATATATATATATATATATATATTATATATAATTCCTTCAAAACCTTAAACCTGCGATTCTAAACCTCCAACTTCAAATCTTCTGTGATAAGCCTTCTTAACAACAATGCACATTGCGTCCCAATAAGCCACAAAAGACAAACCCAAGCCCGCTGAGTCGAAAACCCGCAAGGGCATCTTCTTATTCACGAGCCTGAACTACAAATCGTCTGATTCTGCGAAAGATACGTAGGAAATCTCACTATGAGGTCCGACCGCACCAAACCAAACCAACATCATTATCCACCCTTGCTAAAAACCTCTTACAATTCAATGCTCAATTCAATGCTTAATTCATTGCAAATGGCTCCAAAGCAAAATGCTCGGCCACCATTAAATGCTAAGAGCTACTACTGGCCTAATTCCGTCATGGATACGTAGGCAACCTCTTTTGAGGCCCGACCATTTTAATTCAAAACATATTTTTTAAGGCTCGCCTAGGCCCATGAGAAAAGCGCAATCGTCTAAAAATCATGAATTTTCAATGCTCATTCCTTCCCTTAGAACTAGACTAGGATTTGAACCTGCATCATTAGCCTATCTTATTGCATAAAAAAATTCATTATGGCTCCGTCCTCTTCTAATTCTTATCCCTTGCCGTTTTCTTAGCCACATTATCGCTTCTAAACCAACCTTAGCATAACCTTTCAACACTCAGCACTATGGACGCGCCTCATCTTTTGAGTGTTTCTTTCTTTGGCCTTTCTTGTCTTCTCACCTTAGGAACCCTATATGGAATAATTTGTCGAAACTTCCACTAAGCGTGACGAGATATCTTCAAAATCAAGCAATTAAGCTGAATACTTCATCAACTCAATCTTACTGGGGGCTTTATCACTGGTCCACACATAAAATCATAGAATCCAAGTCCAAATCTATGGTGATAAGGACTTCATTATGAGTCCATACATGAAATCTTGGGTTTTAAAACCCACACGGATACAACATCACATCTATTTATGGGCTCGCTTAGGCCCTTGGCTTACAAAACTCGAAGCATATACAACTCAAGCGCTACAAAAGCTCGTTCTACAATGTATTTCAAATCCAACAGATCATCCTTCAAAGGCTCAATGCGTACCTTGATAAGGACTTCATTACGAGTCGATACAAAAGCTTGTGGGCTCTAGGCCCATACAAGATCCTAACTGTTTTATGGGTTCATTTAGACCCGTAACAACTACGACGCATTTCGAATCAAGCATAACTTACATGGATCATCCTTGGGGGCTTCCCACTCCTCCTCTTTCAAAAATAGTCTTCTCAACAAAAATTTGAGCTTCTAATGGAACGATCAAATCATAGCATATGCATTAATGTCATATCTCTGCATTAGTGTCACATTGTTGCATTTGCATTACATATCTGAAATATCCAATGTTGTGTCAAGCATCGCATCGGTCGTCCTTAGCCATAGGATTCTAGCGTCAATCATCGACTCACACATACACACACATGTATGCACACACAATAGCACCTTTAAGTCTAGAGTAATAGAGGTCACTCTTTATAGGCCGAGTCTTTTCCTATCCGTACACTAGCACCCACATCAGGGGACACATGCATGTCCGATCCCCTAGTGGTTTGTCTGTACATCTATTTGTTATTTGTATTCACATGTACCCAACATTAAACGACTCTATATGATTGCGGACCACTACAAATTAACAACAGAAGACAAGCGCTATATACATGGTGCGTCCAGCGCACCGATAACGTTGTGCCACGTGCAGCAATCTGCGTCCAGCGCAGCATACCACGCCAAGCGAAGGCCTGTGCGTCTGGGAGCGGGACAAACAACATACTGCTCAGCCCTATAGAGTGGGATATAAATACTCTACATCATTTGTCTGGGAGCAGGACAAACGACATACTACTCAGCCATGTAGAGTGGGATACAAATACTCTACACCATTTGTCTGGGAGCGGGATAAACGACATACTGCTCAGCCCTGTGGAGTGGGATACAAATACTCTACACTACTTGTTTGGGAGCGGGACCACCAATAGCTCAGCCCCGTGGAGCGGGATACAAATATTCTACAACATCTATTTCATTTCCACCAATCATTTCATTTTTGAAAATTTACAATTATTTTGCAAATATGTTTCACACATGTCTGTTCCTGAAACTTTTGCTTGTTTTGCAGGTACTGGCGTAAAAGAGTGATTTTGGATTGCAGAGCATCTAGAATTATTCTCGGTCTCGACACATATACTTTGACTTTCGTTTTGCAAACCCCAGTCAAAGTGGGGGCTTCAGTAGACACATAATCGTGTCTCCCCATTTAGTACCCTATGATGACCAATACCCCGCTCCAATTGGTTCGGATTGATGAAAGAATAAAGAACGAGTCTAAAATAAAATATTTTAAGCCCAAACCATTTTCTCACCCTTTTTATTAACTCATTTCGAAAACCCTTTTAAAAACTAGTTTTACTAAGCCCATATTCTAAAACGTTTTAAATTAACTTTTTAAGGCCCATCTTCGAAAACCTTTTAAAAATAGTTTTATGAAAGCCCATTTTAAAACACCTTTTCTAGCTTAATTTAATTAATAGAATTAATTAATTTTATTAATAAATGTATCTTTTATAAAAAATAATCTTTTTCCAAAATGTTTTTAGATATCTTTTATCAAACTCTTTTATAAAATCTTTTTATAAAAAATCTTTTAAGAAACCTAATTATTTTCTAAAACCTATTGCAACCCAACCACCCTAAACCTATATATATTACCCCTAACCTCTCTCATCTAAAAAGATCCGGACGGCATCTCTCACAAATACGCAGCACACAACACAACAATTTCAACCGCCTAAAACTAATCTCTCGACACCTCACTAAACCGCCTAATAACCTCACACTCACAAACAAAACGCACTCACCTTGTCACCTCCCTCCAATTCTCTCGCCATCTTGATAATCCCCTACATCAACTATCCTCGTTGACCCCATAATTCATCATCATTATCATCCTGTTAGAAACTACAGCTCACGCCACTAATACTCCTACACCTAGTCTTACAATAACAAGATTACAAAACAAATACAAGAATATATTCTTAGCTGACGCAAACAACAAATCTTTTTCTCGGCTCGTTCGACTTTCGATCCAAGATCCGTACAAACCAACGACCCCGGACGGTGGTATAATTTCTGAGGGCCAACTAAATTAATCACCTTTACTTTATTTCTTTATTTATTTTTATTACTTTATTGAAGTTACTAACATTCTATTCATATTGTAGATTGTTAACTCGTCCCTGCGACTGTAAGTATTGTATATATTATATTAATTCCCTGTATTATTTTCTTTTCTTATTTTCTATTTATTATTCACATTATATGATTGTCCTGCGTGCCTTTTTATCACCCACATGTTATTATGCTAAATAAGACCTAAAGACTTGTTCTTATTAATTCAGATAATTTGGACAACCTGTTAGAAACCTTATAAAATGATTGTATAATAACTTATCACTAAACAATTAGTCTTTTTGTGTGTTTCCTGAACCCATCTAGATTAATTATTTTAGGGTGCTTTAAAACGTTATTTGATTATTCTTTTGCATAAAATTTGTTGTGAATCGTTATTAAGTAGAGGCCAGCAATGGGCAATATAGTTCCTGACTATATTGTACCCTCACCCCCGAACTCACTTTTTGGTTCTTGACCATCTATGGAGTCATGACGGGGAAATCTACATTGGATCAGTCCCTAAGATGTCCCATTCATTTCAATATCCAATTAGGTTTATGATTCTTCCTTTAAAAAATTGTTGGCGACTTTAAAACATATTTTTAATAAAACCTTAACAATTGGGTAGTCAAATAAATGCGCTCACACCGCATGTAGGCATTAAATGAATTGAAAAATCCACGCCTACAGGTAGGTGGTAAAACCTTTGTTTTCACCTTGTTTAAGAGCCTCGAGCTCTCTAAGGGAGGTTTGCAGTTGTGTGTTCGACTCATATTGTTTCATGAAAACAATGGTGATGCCTTCCTAAGTTTCAGTTTGCTTGGGGTCTAGGGAATAGAACCAATTCTGACAGATTGGGTCCAACGACATCGGGAATACCATTGGGTAAAGTTCAGGGTCAACCGATTTGATGATCATGGTTGCACGGAAATTTCTTAAATGATACTTTGGATTATCAGTTGGTTCAACTTTAGGGATGTCAGTCGTAGAAAACTCTTCATGAAGTTTCCCTTTCAGTTTGGTGTTATCAATAGGCTCAAAATAGGAATTTGCATTGGTTACTCTTTGAAAACCACTCTCGATTGTCTTGTTGAGTCCAGGAGGTTTACTAGACTCGGTCTTCTCAAGCCTTATAGCTATTTCTTCCATCATGCTAGATAGGTTGGCTAAAGCTCTAGCCATTTCAGCAAGTTGTTGCTCGTTATTTGATGCACTGCCCATTTCAATGTCGCTTGATTTCTACATTGATCATCAATGGAGACTTAGAGATATAATGATGATGGAGAGAGAGAAATGGAGTGACAGAACGTATGTTTGTTAAAAGTTGAGCTTCTAGGAACAAATCTGAACATCCTAAATGAATGATGATTTTTTTTTGGATGCACCTAGACCTGATGCATGTATGCATGACTCTTTTGGAGGCACCTAGACCTAATGTATGTATGCATGACTCAATCTATGCGTTTGAACCTGTAAAGGTTGCCTACATATCCCAAAAGAGGGAATCAGATCGCTTGTAGTTTGGGACTACTAAATGCGGAATACATGAGATGAAATGGAGAATATGGATGCAATGAGACTCCTAAATGCCTAATAACTCTAATTATGCATGAAGTGTATGAACGATGGACTATGCAATGCAAAAGGATTTTAGTATGAATGATGTCCTAATTGATATGTAATTCTAATGACTTGAGAATCCTAGACTTGATAGACTTGTAATGATGTTAGAATTCTAGATTTGGTAAACTTTTAAGGATGCTAGACTCCTAATATGCATGAGACTCTAGTGGAACTAGACTCCTAAGATGGATGATATTCTAATGGTTTTAGACTCCTATTATGCATGGACTTCTATGGATTATAGACTTCTAAGATGGCAAGAATTTTAACGTCCCTGGACTTCTTAGATGGGTGAACCTAGATAAGGTTAAGACTCCTAACATTGGTAGAGTTAGATGAGGAAAAGAACTCTAAATGAAATGAAACTGGATGAATCTAGACATTTGGGTCAGACAGACTTCTAGTGCAGTTAGAATTCCTAAGCGGATGAGACTTTTACAACAAGATGGACACTAAAAGGAATCCTAGACGATGTTCACATAAAGGATGGATAATATACATGAAAAGATAAGACTTCTAACATTGATAGAGTTAGATGAGGTGAAGAACTCTAAATGAAATGAAACTGGATGAATCTAGAAATTTGGGTCAGACGGACTTCTAGTGCAGTTAGAATTCCTAGATGATGACACTAAAAGGAATCCTAGATGATGTGCCCATAAAGGATGGATAATATACATGAAAAGATAGGATATAGGATGAGTTTTTTTGAAAAACAAAGATATGTGATAGGAAAAAAGATGGAGATTTTTTTTTTTTTTTAAAAGGTGGGGATAGAATTTTTGAAGTAGATAAAACACTAAGATGGGATGAAATTTTGAAAAAGACAGGAGAATAATTTTTGAAAAAAAATAGGTGATACAATTTTTTAAAAAAATAGAGATGGATTTTTAAAAAAAGAATATGAGATAGTTTTTAAAAAAAAAATAGATAGGAGATAGTTTTCGAAAAATATGGGTGATAGGATTTGAAAAAAATATGAGATAAGTTTTCGAAATAGATTAAGATATTAAAAAAAATGAAGATTTTTTTTTTTACTGAAAATAAAGATTAGAGGAAAAAGAAAAGATGTAGATAAGGAAAAGGAAAAGATGGCGCCACGAAAGGACAAAACAATTCAAACATCATTCAGGCGCAACATGCAGGTAAGAAGCGCAAAGCAAGCCAATAAATGAAAGCGTCGAACACGGGAAAATGCGAGGGACTAGGGAATGGTGCGCGCAACGCGTGGATGACATCGCGTCAGGCGTGAGGCTCTGCACTGGGCGAGAGGTAGAAGCGTGAAACGCAACCCAGCTGCGCGGAACGCACATTTGAAGCATGGCACGCAAGTAGCTCGATTCTTCATGTTTTGCTCTTTCGATCACGTAACTTCGATTGACGATTGTATTTTGAAAATTTACGCCACATATAGCAATTAAAGGCACACAACACACAAATATGCGCAATTAAGATAATAATATGCAAAGTTCTCAACCTAAGGTCCAGTTCTACGTTTGAAACTATGGCTAGGTTTAGGTTAAGGCTGAAAAAGGTCCATAACTAAGAGATTGATCCCACGCTTCGTACCCCTGCTTAAACAGGTGGCCATGTAGAAGACGCACTCCAGTTCTCAAGTCAGGAATAAGAGAACAATGCCATGGTTAGGTAGGGTTGCTTATAACTAAGATCCAACACTATCGCTCAAGAAGCTTTTTGGAAGGACAAAGCGCAAACCTCCCGGGGGTGACCTCACACATAGCACATGTGCTAATGAGGCAAGGTTTATTTTCCTTAATTATAGTGGCTGAACAAAACCCATGCATATGCAAAACAATATATTATTCAAAGGCATAAAAAGAGAATGAATCGTATTTTTCAAGTTTCACCCACTCATTTAAAAAAAAAAAAATTTAAAAATCCTCCCCAGTGGAGTCGCCGAATTGTAGGCATGGATTTTTATTTCCTTTAATGCCTACACGCAGTGTGAGCGCGTTTATTTGACTACCCCATTTTTAAGGTTTTATTAAAAGGCAAAAGCTAACGGACGCCCCGGGGGCGCTAGATAAGAAATATATTGTTCTACTTAATTACTCATATTTATATAAAATAATATAATAATGTATAATTCCAATGCAATGCATTTAAATGCTTTGCATTGGAATTAAATGTTTTTCAACATTTTAAGCACCCTAAAAATAATTAATCTAGGTTGGTTCAAGAAACACACAAAAAGACTATAATTATTTAGTGACAAGATATTATGCAAACATATTACAAGGTTCCTAGCAGGTTGTCCAAATTATCTGAATTAATTAGAACAGTTTTTTAGGTCTTGTTTAGCAATAATAACATGTGGGTGATAAAAAAAAACATGCAGGACAATCATAATAACATGAATATTAAATACAAAATAAAAGGAAAAAAGGTTAGAATATACAATACTTACATTCTACATCACAAATAGAATGTTAGTAACTTCAATAAAAAAAATTAAAAAAATAAATAAATACAGGAATAAAATAAAGATGGTTAATTTAGTTGACCCTCAGAAATTATACCACTGTCTGGGGTCGTTGATTTGTACGAATCTTAGATCGAAAGTTGAACGAGTCTTTAAAAAGATTTGGTCCTGCGCTGTATTAGGCGTGGATGATGCATTATGTATTGTTAGAAGGTAATAGTTGGCATGTAGATAGTTGATGATGATCAGATGTGCTGCATGGTTTTTGGAATTTTAGTAATATGAATTTGTTGTAAGCGTTGACTTTGTATCAGGAACAATTAAGATGCAGAGTGTTTGAAAAGAGTTAGATTAAAAGATATTTGAAAACACTTTGGGATAAAGATGATTTTCGTATAAAAATATATTTTTATTAACAAAACTAATTAATACAATTAATTAATCCTATTAATTAAATTAGGCTAGAAAAGGGGTTTTAAAAAATTGGGCTTTCATGAAAACTATTTTTAAAAGATTTTCGAAGATGGGCCTTTAAAAAGTTATTTTGAAACTTTTTAGAAAGTGGGTTTAGTAAAACTATTTATAAAAAAGGATTTCAGAAATGAGTTAATAAAAATAGTTAGGAAATGGTTTTGGGCTTAAAACATTTTATTTTAGACTCTTTATTTATTCTTTCCTCGATCCGGACCAATTAGAGAAGGGTATTAGTCACCATAGGGTACTAAATGGGGAGACATGATTATGTGTCTACAACGGTCCTTAAACCTTTTTTTTTAATAATCCTATATTATTAATATAATAATTAATTTGGGGCTACCAGGGACATTAACCCATAAGAAAAACCACCAAAGAGAAAAAAAAAAGAAGTAAAGGGCTACTAGAGAGAATTTCCCTTTATTTTTTAACATTTCTTTTTTATTTTCTTATTGTTGTTTATGATTCTTTTTCGTTACTTAGATCTTAACTAGATGGTTCTTGACTACTTGTAGTCAGATTTAGCTTCTAATTTTCTGACTTGGATGTGTGTTAGAAAAATCTGTTTTAATTGGATTCTAATTTCTTATTTTGAGTATTGGATACTTGGATAGTTGGATGTGTATTAGTAAAATCTGTTAAAATCAGGATTTGTTTGTGAAAATTAAAGTTGTTCAATGTTCATTAATCGAGTCGGGTTCGGGTCAACCTGTTTAATCCTAGTTCTTGTTGAATTTTCTTACCTATTTACCTAAATAGGTCAGGTTCGAGTTCATAGGTCATGAACTGTTTACCTAAACAGGTTGACCTGAACCCGACCCGACCCGACCTAATTGCCACCCCTAACTCCATCCACATACAGCTGTCAAGAACCCTAAAATGAATAGGCCAAGAAACATAAACGCGCCACGAAACAGACTCAATCCATCAAAACTAACCAGCCACGAAACAAAATTAACGAACGAAACAAAATTAAAAATTTAAACAGACCAGCTAAGATATGAAATTTAATATACTTATACAAAATTTACTGACTTGCAATTCAACATAAATGAAATGAAATCAAACGAAATTTATAAAACTAGAACAAAATGTAAATTACAAGATATGGAATACAAATTAAACTAAATTTACAGTCTATAGACAAAATTATATAAAATGAAATAAACCTAAAATATGAAATTAAATAAGAAACCCTAACATCAGATTTTTAAAAATAAGAAAACCCTAACTCTAACGTGGTTGAGACACGAGCCAAAGACGAAGAGTTAGGAAGGATGATGATGGTGAGCAACGGCGGCGTTGGTGAATCGAACGGCGAGCAAGGATGATGCTGAGCGGTTATGGGTGACTGCAACGAATGGTAGGCAGCGACGGATATTGGTTGAGGACAAGCGGTTCGTCGTGCGCTTCGTCTTCTTCTTCTTGCTTCTGTCGTGGTACTGGAGATGCAGTGGGTAGGTCGTTAAGGATAAGAGAGGAGTGAGATGCCCGGCCAAATTTTTTTTTTTTTTGGGCGGGCTTTGGACAAGCCAAAAAACACTTTTTAGTCTAAAATTTGGGCCCGGCCCGTTTTGGCCCGCAAAAGCCCGCTCGGCCCGGCCCGAAATACCGGGCTTTGGGCACAAATTTTTGGCCCGAATTTGGGCCCGGCCCGCACAATGGGCAAAATTTCTTTTGCGCGGCCCGGCCCATGATCACCTCTAGGAAGGGGGGAGCAACGGTGTCCTCTTTTGAACTGACTATTTTGCCCTCCTTCCCTTTCTAAATTACAAAAGGAATCTCAATGCCAAAATGGGGGTCAAACAAAGCCACCGGAAATTAATTTTCAACAATCACTAAGAAATCACTTATATGAGGAAACTTTACAAATCACTCATAGAATTGAGAAAATCACGTTGTAAAAATCACGCAAATCACTCAAATGATCAGGAAACTTTACAAAAACTAAAAATTAACTTACAAACTAAAACTAATATACTAGGACGTCAATACATACAAAAACATTCACAAAATTCACTTATAAATCATTGTTCTCAATAACCATTCACAATTACATACTCACAAAAATTACCTATAAACACAAATCTGAGAAAAACATAAGATTTTGACAGTGATATCACACATTCGTCGATCGGCGATTTGCGAACTTTCAAACAGGTACATAATTCTTTTAATCTTTAAAGTTATGTCACATTAGTCGACTGTTATGTAGTTGAAAAAATGGAGATAATAGCAATTAGTTGAAAAGGGCTTTTATATAATTAGACTTAAATTTGATTCATTTTCATATAAAATCAGAAAACAAGATGTGTATGAAATTTGATTCATTTATGACACTGATGAAAAAGTTGCAAATTTAGTTCTTTTTTTAAAAAATTCCAATATAAAATTTTTGCCCAAAACTTTTGCAAAATATCCATGTTCATAAATAAATTTTGAAAAACAAAACAATATCAAACCTTTTTGCGAACAAGTTTTGCAAAAATCCATTTTCAAAAAAAAAAAAATTTACATTAATTTGCGAAAACCATTTAGGGCCTATTCTCCCCAGCTTATTTTCAGTTCAGTTCAGTTCAGTTCAATTCAGTTCAGTTCAGTTCAATTCCGTTTAGTTCAGTTCAGTTTAGTTCAATTCAGTTCAGTTCAGTTCAATTCAGTTCAGTTCAGTTCCTAAATGATAATCATTACTATTAATTAGTTACAATTTAATTCAGTTCAGTTCAATTCAGTTCAGTTCAATTCAATTCAGTTCAATTCAGTTCAGTTCAGCTCAGTTGAGTTCAGCTCAGTTCAGTTCAGTTCACTCCAGTTCAGTTCAGTTCAGTTCAGTAGTTTTATGCCGAAGAGAACAGGCCCTTAATGTGAAATCAGATTGTGTATGAAACATTTAAAATTTCATTTCAAATATAATTGAAACTCAAAGTGTTAAAATTTAGAAAAGGAGAAAAATTAAAAATGACCATTTCATGCAAAATCAGATTGTGTATGAAAAACTTAAAATTTCATTTCAAATATAATTGAAACTCAAAGTGTTAAAATTTAGAAAATGAGAAAAATTAAAATGACCATTTCATGCAAAATCAGATTGTGTATGAAAAATTTAAAATTTCATTTCAAATATAATTGAAACTCAAAGTGTGAACATTTAGAAAAGGAGAAAAATTAAAATGATGAAAATTTTTAAATATCAATTTGTGAAATTAGAATTTAGAAGTTAGACAAGGAAAAAAAAAACTAAAATTGTATATACTTTTCGGTTACAAATTTGGGATCATAGAGAAATTACTGAAATCCATGATTTAAGAAATTACCTTTCTTTTTTACAAAATCGACTCAATTAGATCTATTGCTGCTTAAGACTTGATTTGAAATGCTTGATTTTTTGATGTTGTTCTTTGACGTTGACTTGAAAATCTACTGTTGCATGTATTTCTTTGATGTTGTTCGCAAATTAGATTTACTGCTTAAGACTTGAAACGTCTGATTTTGCTATTGTATATTGCATACTTGGATGAACTGTGTTCCTTCAAATATGAATTAGGTTCCTTCAAAATATAGGTTGCAGATTTGTAGTGAGAGGGGAGAGAGAATGAATAGTTAGAAAAGTACTGAAATTATACACTGAGAGGAGAGAGAGAATGAATAGTTGGAGAAATGTTTTTTTGTTGGTCTGATGGGTCTTCACTCTTCACCGATTTAAGTGGCAAATAAGTATATGAACCACTAACAAACCACTTTTCACCAATTATGTAAAAAAAGTATATTGCAAGTAAAATTATAATATAATATTTATATGAAAAGAACACTACATGATTAATTAGTAAAGGAACATATTACTCCCTACAGAAAAAGGATAATATGTGAAAACAAAATTTTTATGTACTTAAAACTTTACAACATTTTGTATTTTTCTGTGAGAAATCAAAAACTATTATAAATTACAAAAATGAATAAAACCAAAAAAAAGAACATGACGATGTTTAGTAAAGAACATCATACTGATTATAATAGAACATGTGCATATAAGACTTGAGAAACAAAAAACTATTCAAAATCACAAAAATGAATAACAACATAAAAAGAACATGGAAGAATCTTATTCACAAAATGGAGGTGAACTTAAATACCAACTTGCATTTTCAGTTTGTTTACTACTTAGTATTAGGCCTAAAAATATCATCGCACGCATCGCGTGCACAAAAGGCTAGTTAATTAGTAAAGGAACATATTACTCCCTAAAGAAAAAGGATAATATGTGAAAACAAAATTTTTATGTACTTAAAACTTTACAACATTTTGTATTTTTCTGCGAGAAATCAAAAACTATTATAAATTACAAAAATGAATAAAACCAAAAAAAAAGAACATGACGATGTTTAGTAAAGAACATCATACTGATTATAAAAGAACATGTGCATATAAGACTTGAGAAACAAAAAACTATTCAAAATCACAAAAATGAATAACAACATAAAAAGAACATGGAAGAATCTTATTCACAAAATGGAGGTGAACTTAAATACTAACTTGCATTTTCAGTTTGTTTACTACTTAGTATTAGGCCTAAAAATATCATCGCACGCATCGCGTGCACAAAAGGCTAGTATTAAATGGGCTAGCCCAGCGCTAAAAGGAGGGATAGGAAAAGAGACCGGAGAGGGGAAGGGGTTAAGGATATCATGGGCCAGCCCAACTGATCCGGGCATGCACCCACCAGATCAGTTGAGAGAGAGGTTAGGATGGGATATTAAAAAATGGGCCAGCCAATAAGTCAACTGATCCGGGCATGGACTCAAAAGAATTAGTTGACTTTAACTGATCTAGATTAGTGAAGCTGTGTCATTTGACATTTTTTCCACTAGGGGGAATAAGAGAAACAAGTGTGTAAGAGTTTTTCTTGTTACTCTAAGTTGATTAATAAGATAACTAGGATAGGTTGACGTAAGCCCTTGTTTGGCTTAACCTCGTTAAATTTAGTGTGTTCTTTATTGCATTTAAGTTACGTTGTTTTCGCTATCTGGAACCAGTCCAGCTGGTTCCTCCTTAAATCGAAAGAATTTGAAATTAGCACCAACTCTCCTAAGTACTCAATTCACCCCACCCCCTCTTGAGTACCTTGTAAATCTTCACAACTGATGAACCCTCATCTTGAGGAACAAGATAAAGAGCTCAAAACACTAAGGGAACGACATGAACCTCATGAAGAAGAGTGGGATGAGACTCCACCACCACCTCCTCCTGAGAAATCTAAAACTAACTCGAGCAATTAATCCGGACAATTCCTACACTCGAAAGTCAGGCTCCTAGCCATGACATCATTTATCATGAACCAAAGGGAAACCTTCCTAAAATGGTAGCATTAGATGACCTCCCAAAATTTAAGGGGGTCGAAGATCCAGACGATCATCTAAGAGATTTCTCCATCTCTATAGCCCTCGACAGCATGAGCAAGGACTTGTTTACTTATGTGTTTCCCTTAAATTTGGATGCATATTCGTCCAAGTGGTATAGATCATTGAACAAGACAAAGCTGCACGATTGGAACTACATCAAAGAAGAGTTCCATAAACAACACCGCTATAATGTTTAACTTCCAATTGGCCTTTGAAGAATTCGAATTAACTAAGCAAAACCATAATGAAGACTTTGTCACCCTCCTTACTAGATGGAGGGAAAAGACTACCCCAATGACTAATAGGCCTTTTGAAGAGGATTAAGTCTGACTAGTGATCCATAAATTGCAATCCAAGTATGGAGATTACATCAAATTCCATCTTATAGAATGTTTCTCCAAGCTCTACAAGGCTGGTGTACTAATCAAGGAAGAGGTTCAAGCCTCTAAGAATAAGGGTTACAACAACAACAACTTCACCAAGAAGAATAATAATAACCCTTGTAGCTTCAAGAGCAATGTGATCATTGCCTTAAACATTGAAGATAAGGCAAAAATGCCCCAAAGAACCTTCACTCCCTAGTCATGTCAGTGGAAGAAGCTTTCAATAGGCTTGACGCAAGAGGATAACTTCTTTCTCTTGGCCCTACTCTGGACCTTACTCTTGAAAAGAGATCTAGAAAATGGAATCCCAAGTCCTACTGCAAATACCACCAAGTAAATGGGCATTTAACAGCTGAGTGTTGGAACTTAAAGCATGTCCTGCAAGATATGGTTGATGATGGTAGACTTTCAGTGCCTCCAGCAGAAAAAGTTAGTAACAACAATAACCCCTTGGGCAGTATCTCAACAATGCAGGGGGTTTAGTCATTTGTCTCTAATTTGAGTCAGAGAATCCCTGCCCCAGTCATTTCTTTGAATCCTTGTCGAGTCTATGTTACTCTAGGATTTTATTTTTTTATCTGCCTTCTATTTACTTTTAATAATTAAAATTAGTGATTTTTATTCTCATTAGCCATCCACCATTATTTATGTTTCGAATTCGATGATGAAACTCTAGTCGATTTTTCAAAAAAATAAATGAACTATAATTAATAAAAAAAAAATATATAATATAAAAAATTGACATACTTTGGATTACGAGTACTTTCCCTCTTCCCTCCATCATTTAGAATAGCTAAAAATCCTTAAGCTATCACCTCCATGATCCTCATAACAAATAAACCTTCAAAACAAAGCTCCACAAAATATCCTTCAAGCCTAAACCACAAAACTTGTGTGCAAGCCTCAACATATATTAAATTAATGCCAGGCGAAAATAAAAGGGAAATTCTACGTGGTAACCCTTTGTTTTGGAATTTTCTACGTGGTGGAAAGAAAAATTATGGATTCTCTATAGTGACCCTCTGTTATTGTTTTAACACAAAATGTGACATTAATGAGCCAAATTCAGTAAAAAAATCGTTAAGTAATTAATTATTTTATTGCATACCACCCATCCTAACCATAAACCAGCCACCATAATCTATCTCATCTTCTCCTTCTTCCATAACCCCATCTTAATCCCTCTTCCACCCTATCCCATGCCACCAGACTCCAGCATTAACCAACGACCAGCCTCCAACTATTTCCCTTCGCCTGCAGCATCAACCACTTGAGAGGAAAACATGGAGGGCAGCAATGGTTCTAGGCAAGACAAAAAGATAAAACTAGAAAGGAGGGAGTGAGGGATGGGAGTAGGTGGTACGTGGGTTTACGAAGGGCAAGAGAGAGGGTGCAGTAATGAGAGAATGTGATAGAGAATGAGGGAGGTAGGTTCAATTTTGGTGGTTAGTAGGTGGCTTTAGGTGGTGGCGGTACGTGGGTTTCCAGAAGACAAGAAGCTGAGAGCAATAGCGAGAGAACGATGGAGGATGAGGGAGATGGGTTCGATTTTCTTGTGGTTTGAAGGTGGCTCTGAGTGGTTTACAGGTTACAGAGGTAGTGCAAGGGGTTGTGAGTGGTTTTCAAAATATATTAGTTTAGTTTATTTTATTTTATTTTATTTTATTTTATTTTATTTTTTTTTTGAACAAGTTAACGGTATATTGAACGGAATGTGCTCATTAATGTCACTTTTTGTGTTAAAACAATAACAAAGGGTCACTATAGATAATCCATAATTTTTCTTTCCACCATGAAGAAAATTTTTAAAACAAAAGGTCACCACGTACAATTTACCAAAAAAAAAAGAGTGAAAAAATTCAAAGAAAAAGCAAAAGCAAGAGCAAAAGAAAAAGCAATGCTAAAATTAAAGGAAAAAGAAAAAAAGAAGAGCCAAAGGCAAAAAGTCAAAGTCAATCTAGGGGGTTGCACACAAATTCTACCCCTCATTTCAAAACCCTTCAATACTTCAAAATGCCTTAAAACCCATAAAAGTCATAAACCTGACCTTGACATTAAAAAAAAGTAACCCTTAACTTGGCCAATACAATCCAAAATCATAATCCTTATTTTTAACCCATCCAATTCAACCATCAGATATCCAAACCCCAAACCTTTCATATCAATCCTAACTCCTTTTTCTATGTATGTCCAAGCCTGCTATGTTGAAATCCCGAAAGCGCAGCTTAAGCGAAAGTTAGGGAAAAAAATCATATCAAGAACTACGAATGGTTTGATTTCACAAGGAAACGTAGGAATTATCATCTCGATGTTCGACCGCTTAAATAAAAAATTTTAATCAACGTCTCATGATTTGATTTTCTAGAATTCCAAAGCATACTCTTTTTTGATCCCGACATAAACTCAATCTTAACTTAGCTAAGTCAAAGCCTTTTACCACCTATATCTATGTGAGTCACAAATTAAACCTTTTATTTTTTTAATCCAAACTCTCATTATCCTTACAGGACTCTCCGTTGCTTTCATAATCTTTGGCGATATCAGACTTTGCCTCAAGTCAGGTCATGTGTCTATCAAACTAAGCTCCGAATATTCAATTCAAGTCAAGTATCTTCTCATCTAGGCTCAGACTGCCTAATTCAAGTCAAATTTTTACAAAAGTGGGGGCTCCTTATATATTGTGGTGGTGTACGCATTCCTCCAAATGAAACTCCTAAAGAGTTGTAGTATGCGAATCTCACTTGCAGACCCCGGTTTTTCATCAAATCAATTTTAAAAAATCAATCTAACATCATCAATCTAGTTCTCGTAGCTTTGCATAAGCCTCACCTTGCATAGCATTTCATCAATCTATCTCTCTCAACTTTGCATAGTCTCGACCTTGCATAGTGTCTCATGCATCCTTAGAAAGTCTAAGTTTGCATCGTCATTGCATTATTACCTCAGTTGTTTGCACATATCGGCTAACGTCTTCTTTTGGAGGCTAATCAAATAGCTTATGTTTATCTTCTTGCAGACAAACTTTGTTTTTCAGAAATTGGCGATAGATTGACCGGTTCCATATTGCAGAGCATGTAGAATTGTTCTTCGTCGCGACACGAATTACATTGACTTTTAGTTATTCAATTTCAAATAAGTAGGGCTTCTGTAGTACACAAAATTGTGTCTCTCCAACTTAGTACCCAGTGATGGTTTATACCGTCATCCCATTGGTCAGGTCTAAAGGAGACCTGTCCAAAGAGTTAAGCCCAAAATCATTTTAAGAACGCAAAGTTTTTTATTAATTAAAAAGGTTCCAAGCCTAGTTTTCGAAGCCTGATTAATTATTCTTGATTATTAATTGTGTTTTAATCCCAGATTTATTTATAAAATACCCAATTAACTGTAATACTCCGAAATCATTTTCACAAATTTCGTTATAACATTCTGTTTTACAAAATAATACATTATTTACATTTTCACAAATTTTGTTATTAACATTGTGTTTTACAAAATAATACATTATTTACCTTTCCTTATGACTCAAATTTGAGTTACATATGATATTGGCAAACTAATGTCTGATTTCATCTTTCCCCTTACATTTAGTATTCAAAAAAAAAAAAGGGAAAATAGGAGAGAAATTATTCTGTCGTGGAAGATCTTTCATGCATATACCAAACTTAACATTTCCTTCCATTTTTTTACCTTCAATCAAAGATTACAATCAGAGATGACTTTATAATAATCAATTAGCCTCCAATCAATCTCATTGATTAAAAAAATCAAGCAATCAAAGATCCATCTACCCTAAATTACTCTTGATAATTACACTATAAAAACCCACAACTCTCTTCCACCATATCACTTTTTTCTCAACTCTTCCTCTTATACGGAGATTTTGTAGATTGAGCTTTCTAGGGGTGACTTTATTATTCGTATCTGTGCTACTCGAGGTAATTTCAATGTCCATCGTACTCTAATTTCTGTTGTAAGACGGTTACCTATGTGAATGTGTGATTATGTGGTTATGTATGTGATAAGTAATTATGGACTTATATATGAGAATTACTATGTTATGAGTTAGTATTTACTAGCATAAGAGTATGATTTTCGTATTACTATAAAACTTGAGTATGTTAGTATAATATTATTAGTAATATGAATCTTTTTATTATTATGTACTCATTTTGGAACAATGATTAGTAATAAGTATTATTATGTGCTTATTATTGTAAGGAACTTTTGACTTGAATATGTTACTATATTGAGAAGACTTGTGAAATTGTATGGTTATTAAATTGAGAACTTGTGTACTTTATGATCCTTTTAAACAAAACTTAGGAGGGTAATGAACCCCGAAAGGGTGTTGATCCACAAGAGGAAAAAAACCCAAGGGTTGCCGTCAAAAGGGGCCCAAGGGCTGCGTTTTTTGACCGCAACCATTAGACTAGCAGCCCTTGGTATTTAGGAAGGGATGCGGTTTTTAACCGCAGCCCTTAGCGCGTTAAGGGCTGCGGTCAGGGCAAAAACCGCAGTCCTTGGTGGATTAAGGGATGCGGTTAAGGGCCGAAACCGCAGCCCTTGGTGAGTTAAGGGCTGCGGTTTTGGCCCTTAGACGCAACCCTTAACCTACCAAGGGCTGCGGTTTTTGCCCGAACCGCAGGCCTTGTGACCCAAAAAAAAATAAAAATTAATTTTTTTTTTTTTTTTTTTTTTTTGCATTTTTTTGTCCTAAATGTTCCCAAACGGTTATATATATATAAAAGTATCATTTTTCATTACAAATTATGTTTTTTACACAAAAATAGAGAAAATAATAATTGAATTACATTAGTTCGAGGCTGCCCTCGATTGTTTGAATTGCAATATATGAGCAGGATCACAACCATAAGAAAATAAACTAACCAAAGAACAACCATGAAGACATTACAACTCCACTAGGACTAGCATCCGGATCCCTCAAAAGCAACTTCTTTGGAGATGACAGAACCTGGCAAATAAAACCAAAATCGCTATAATTTGGAGGTGAACCTAGGGGGTTTAGCGGTGGGGGGGGAGAGGGGGCAACGGGGGTTCTTGGGCTGGGGTGGGGGTGCTCGGCATGGGGGTGTCTGCTGGGCAGTGTGTGGGGTGGGGGGCTGCGAGCCTGGGGGTGTAGTGGGGGCGGGGGTCGGGGTGGGGGGTGTAGCAAGGGGGGCAGCAGGGGGCATAGGGCTTAAAACGATGATTAAAAATTAATTTTCTAAGGATTCAGGTCAATAAAGTATAAGCTCAAATAAGATTTCAAAGGAAACTCAGTTGACTAGAAATACACACCAGGAAAAAAAAAACAAAAAGAAGCAATGAAAAGAATGAAAAGAAAACTGTTGAGAAACGCAAAATCAGATTCCACACTTCAAGTTCATCAAAAGCTAGAATAACAAAATCAAATTGTCAACTTAAAAAATCCAAGCATATCCATGTTTTTGCACCATATAGATTGAACATATTGTAAGCATAAATACTGTACCTGAATTACCCTAATGGTAGAGGTTTTGGGTTGGCAATCAACTCCTTGTTGTTCAAGTTTATCAAGTGTGGCAATATCAACATGCTCGATCTCTACCGACTCCACATCTAGGCACCAAAAAGACATATGATTCATCATCACGAAAAACCAGCGAGCTTCGAGAAAAAGACATATAAGATGCTAGTAAGATATTAGTGTCACATAATTCATATTCAGCACACAAATATGCAATGCATCAGAATTCATGTTCATCTCCCAAAGATGCAGTGCGTCAGCCTGTCATATTGCCTAGTTATAATCCCAAAACATTTCTCAATAATCAGAAACAACATCTAATTCAAATGAAAATACGAGTGTAAACTTAGAATATACTCCCTCAGTTCCTTTTTGTTCTTCTACATTACTTTATTACAGTTCATCAGTACCATATCTATTCTTCTGGCATATGAAAAGTTGATACTTTAACATGACAACTAGATTCATATACTAATCAAGTCCCAACATACTCCTTGAGGAAAGCCTGTAGAAAATGGGTAAAATAAATCAAATTAAACATAAATTTAGAAGCAAAAATTAGAAGATAAAATCCATATTAGCCCATCAAAGAAATCAAAGGAAGTTGACAACAAAATGATGGTGGTGGGTGGCTAATTAGGAGGGGTTAGGTTTTTATGGGTTTGCAAAGTTGAGACAGAGACAAATTTTGGTTCACTTCATAAGGATAAACTATATTACCTTTTCAAATTCACCAAAATATATATCAAGATCTCAATTGGTTTAATTTACACAGTAACATCCATATCTTCAGGTAATGCTTAAAAAATACAAATTGATAGACTTTTTTAACCAGCTCATACAACATATATATAGCAAGTCATGGAAAGGAACAACTTAAAGTCTAGAAATATATAATATATTACAGAAGCTCCACAAATTGAATGAAGACAAGTGGCACTGTCAAAGGCTCAAAGCCAAAACAAAGAGGAACAGGGAAGAGAGGTGAGAGTAGGGAGAAGAGAAGAATAAAAAGGTTAACTTCTGAAAATAGTGTTCAAATACCTGAACAAGTTTCTGAGCATGAGTGCAACAACTTAAATATGGAAATCGGAAAACATATGAAATCAAGGAGCTGTGAGTAGGTCTGTATAATTCATAGCACAACACAAGCATCTTTTATGGAAATGGAGAAGTAGAAGCTCTAGCCAACATGAGGAGGAAAACTAGGAAAGGTATAACAACTCTTGTTCCTGAGAGATCTAAATAAGTCCAACCATGCAAGTACGAAACTATAGCCAACAAAATTCATCAAATTATTTTTTCTTAACCTTATCTAGTTTGAGGTGAAAAGAACAAATAAATCCAGAATTCATCATATTAAACCCTAAGACAATAAAAGTAAGCAATCTATCTTCAAAATGTATTTTCCTCTCAGGTAAACAAAACAACTACCATCAGAGGCACAAGATACTCAAATGTTCTTCAATCCCATTTATATTTGAAGGCATTTTTCCAATCAAAAAGTTGGTTCTTAAAAAGAATTACATGCCCTCAGATAATCTAATATCATAGGCCAGAGAAGCTAGCAAATAGCTAGTCATGACTTTTAGAACCTTAGAAAAAAAAAGTTCATCAGCTTAAGTACCAAATACATAATACGCTAAAGTGAGCCAGAAGTAACCTGCAGTATAATTTATGCAGTACCTTCCGTGGTAACACATATGCTCTGGAAAACTTCCATTTACAAATTAAAATATGATTAACACATGTAGTGTCCTCAGCACAGATTAAGTAATTATCAGAATTTGGAAAATGTAAAAAAATGCAAAAGCAATAAGATTTAAGAATCCAGAAAAAAAAAGTCAACTACAATTTACAGTGCAAATCAAATTGGGCAGGAAGAAAGGACATTGATTTCAACTCAAAAGCATATTTAGCAAAATGGGCATTCATTATTGAAGATAATTGCAGTTTATTGACATCTAAAAATCAACTCAAACCGTCATACTATATATCCCAAGAAGAACAAGGAAATTCAGGGAGCCCATAAAATCCAGAATCCAGTCAACGAAATATGCCCATAAAATTCAATCAATGAAACATGCCCATATCATCAAAAATAGAAAACCTCCAAATAATATTCAGTAAAATGTAAAATTAAATTAAAATGGGAGATCAGCCAAAACTATTTCAACAAAATTAACCTAATCGAATCAATTTCGGGCGAAAAATCAGATAACCATATAATCGAACAACAACAAATTAACAAAATCAACACAGATCTCATTCATACTTTAACAGTGTGACATTTATGTACAGAATAATATTATCTTAATTCAAAACAAAAAAAAAGTGAGAGAAACCTTATTGGTGGCCATCTCGACAGAGAGCAGCACTGCACGAAGGGGAGAGAGAGAGAGCAGCACCGCACGAAGGGGAAAGAGAGAGAGTAGCACGGCGAGCGCCGGGAAGAGGGGGAGCGCCGGCGAACTGAATGGGAAGTAGCGCGGCAGGCGAAGAGAAAGAAACGGGGTGGGGGAAGAGAGGTAGGGTTTGGGTGAGAGAGGAGGACCACGGAAGAGAGAGAGAGAGAATGAGAGAGGGTCTTGCAATGAGTGAACTTGGCTACGAATGAATGATAAACGCAGAATAATTAGGCCCAAGGGCTGCGATTTTTTGGGCTAACCGCAGCCCTTCACCATTAAGGGCTGCGTTTTCACTTGCTTTGCATAACCCTCACCTTGCATAGCATTTCATCAATCTATCTCTCTCAACTTTGCATAGCCTCGACCTTGCATAGTGTCTCATGCATCCTTAGAAAGTCTAAGTTTACATCGTCATTGCATTATTACCTCAGTTGTTTGCACATATCGGCTAACGTCTCCTTTGGAGGCTAATCAAATAGCTTATGTTTATCTTCATGCAGACTAACTTTGTTTTTCATAAATTGGCGATAGATTGACCAGTTCCATATTGTAGAGCATGTAGAATTGTTCTTCGTCGCGACACGAATTACATTGACTTTTAGTTATTCAATTTCAAATAAGTAGGCTTTCTGTAGTACACAAAATTGTGTCTCTCCAACTTATTACCCGGTGATGATTTATACCGTCATCCTAATTGGTCAGGCCTGAAGGAGACCTGTCCAAAGAGTTAAAATCATTTTAAGAACGCAAAGTTTTTTATTAATTAAAAAGGTTCCAAGCCTAGTTTTAGAAGCCTGATTAATTTTTTTTATTATTAATTGTGTTTTAATCCCAGTTTTTTTTTATAAAATACCCAATTAACTGTAATATTCCGAAATCATTTTCACAAATTTTGTTATAACATTCTGTTTTACAAAATAATACATTATTTACATTTTCACAAATTTTGTTATAACATTGTGTTTTACAAAATAATACATATATACCTTTCCTTATGACTCAAATTTGAGTTACATATGATATTTGCAAACTAATGTCTGATTTAAACTTTCCCCTTCACATTTAGTATTCAAAAAAAAAATTGAAAATGGGAGAGAAATTCTTCTGTCATGGAACATCTTTCATGCATATACCAAACTTAACATTTCCTTCCATTTTTTATTACCTTCAATCAAAGATTACAATCAGAGATGACTTTATAATAATCAATTAGCCTCCAATCAATCTCATTGATTAAGAAAATCAAGCAATCAAAGATCCATCTGCCCTAAATTACTCTTGATAAATACACTATAAAAACCCACAACTCTCTTCCACCATATCACTTTTTTCTCAACTCTTCCTCTTATACGGAGATTTTGTAGAATGAGTTTTCTAGGGGTGACTTTATTATTCGTTTCTGTGCTACTCGAGGTAATTTCAGTGTCCATCGTACTCTAATTCCCGTTGCAAGACGGTTACCTATGTGAATGTGTGATTATGTGGTTATGTATGTGATAAGTAATTATGGACTAATATATGAGAATTACTAAGTTATGAGTTAGTATTTACTAGCATAAGAGTATGCTTTTCATATTACTATAAAACTTGAGTATGTTAGTATAATATTGATAGTAATATGAATCTTTTTATTATTATGTACTTATTTTGGAACAATGATTAGTAATAAGTATTATTATGTGCTTATTCTTGTAAAGAACTTTTGTCTTAAATATGTTACTATATTGAGAAGACTTGTGAAATTGTATGGTTATTAAATTGAGAACTTGTGCACTTTATGGTCCTTTTAAACAAAACTAAGGAGGTTTCCCTATATGATAGTACAGCTATCTATAAGTTATTAATTATATGCGATACAAAACTGTTGTCTTCCTTCAATTTGTTGTGATCCAAGTAGAAGGGGTGTGCACACTAGGGACTCTATGATATTGGCCATGGTGGTAATGGGGCGACGACCTCTTATTGAAGTAGGCGGATATTAGGAATTAGTCTCGGCCTACTGGCGTTCACATTCCCTCTGTTAATTAAAAATTATTGTTGTTAATTGTATGATTAAATGTTATATGATTATGTGAATTATGCCTGGAGTTATTAATATAAACATTTTAGAACCTAAACATTAATATTATTATTAATTGTTCACCTTTCCTTCTAAACTCAAAGCTTATTTTTAAAATTATTATTTTTAGGGGATGGAGTCGAATTACTCAGTTTTTCTGATTTTTGGGAGTTGTCTCTCTTGTTTTCTTATTTTTTTGTTACTTTGCAGGTTGGACTTGGTGATGGGATCTCGTGTGAGGAGACTTAGATATTTCACCTAGATGACTTATTTAGTTGATATACCATGGAATTATTTATTTTAGTATGGTTTAAAATTTTGGTTGTAATAGTATTCTTAACTTCAAATTCTCTTTTCTAAGGTACTTGGGTAAATTTGTTAGCCTTCCATTTACTCTTAGAGAGTAAATGAGTGGTAATATCTTTCAAGTTTGAATAATTTTTTTTTTTATAAAACTATATTTTTTTGACTATATATTTATTTAAATTTAGAGGGTGTTACATTAACTATTCCGGATAATTAATTATGTTTTTAATAAATATTTTTTAAATGAAAGGATATTATCAAAATCAGTTTTTATCTTCTAGTTAAGTGATTACTGGAATCAAATCATAATATTTAATAAAGGATCAAAAGAATCTTCTAATATTGGATAAAAGGTAAAACCCGGTCAGATCTGCGGATGCGCTTCACACCCCCGCATTGCGTCTAGCGTACCATGTTGTGCACACACAACTATCGGACAGTTAGCAAAATCCAGAAACGCGCAGCAAGATGCGCCTGCGAACGACATGCATTGTTGTTGTGTGCCGCGCATCACCTGTGCGTCCAGTGCATTAGGCTTGCATGCCGAGCATCAGCTGTGCGTCCTACGCAGCTTTGGAACTTATCTTATTTTTATGATTTCCCTGTAAATAGACCTCATTCCATCTGGTTTTGGGGACGGATTTTCCGCACTGATTTCACACGATTTCCAATAATGACTCAATTGGGATACTTCAAATATATTCTCCTAAAAAATACTTCAAAAAACCCTTCAATCTCCATTAATTTCAATTCAAGCTCCAAGATTGCTCCTCTCGAGGATCGTTATTGAAGACCTAGGCGACACCTGTATAAACCTAAGGGTACTTTAATCTTTCAATTCCAATCTAATTATCTGAAGTTACTAATGCATTTTTCTTGATGTAGATCTTAACTAATTCATGTTTTTTGTATATTCTAAATCTCTAATCTTTTCTTTATATTTTCATATTTATATATATTCATGTATACGCGCTTATTGCTTTCATGACCCTTAATATATGTATCTTTGCTAGCCAAAGACCTAAACAAATGTTTCAATATTCAAGCCAAATACTTTCCACAAAATTGGGTTAGGTTTCTAGTAATTTGATTGATTAAAGAACATATCACAATGTAGACACCAAATTTTAAACCCCTTTTGTGCATAAAATTATAAAATAAAGATTTTGAAAAGAAATAAAAATAACAAAAACAGTAAGTATATAGTGTGCAGCGCACCCCCCGTCAAAGGCATGTTTCGTCTCTGAATGCGAGTTTCATTCCATCGTATGGTTTTTCTTTTTTCGCGTGTTAGTCATACAATTCCGGCTTAGAAATGTAATTTTCCGTAAGTCGTAGTCAATAACTACAACCACCTATTTAATAAAATGATTTGTAGTATAATCGTGCTCGTTTTTACTAATTTGACGAGTTTTCGTTAATTGTTTTAAGTTAGTTTTTCGAAAACATAAAAACGAGTCGCAATTAGGCGTCGAATTTTTTATATCGTCTCCCAAAACAGGTAGTAATCAGTTTTCTTGATGGTCAAGTCATTGTTCATTGGATAAAGAATAAGAATATATTTTATAACCACCAATTATATTTTTTTATCTATTAGTTAAGGAATAAGTTTCATGAAAAAGAATAAGAATAAGAATCAAATCCAAAGTGTAAGAGCCAAGAATCCGAATTTTTTTTGGAAGATTCGAGCTGTGCGCCAAGCACATGATCATGCGCCCAGCGTACAAGGGTTTCCTGCGCCAGACGCAGGCCAGTGCGCCTAGCGCATGGTGTTGTGCCTAGCGCAGGTTCCTGCGTTTGGCGCAGTGGTCCAGTCAGCATTTCTTTCATGTTTTTCGATGCATTTCTACGTATTAGGATGTGTTGAAATTTGTATTTTTCCTCATTACTGTAAAGATCAAAATCAAATCTAAAGAGAATAAGAATATTGGCATTTCCCATAAATTTGATGATGTAGGAAGATTTGAGAGGATTTAGTGATGTCATTAAGGTGATGTCATTAGTGTGATGTCATTAAGATAATTTGGGATGATAACAATCAGATTTTTGGGTGAAAAATCTTATTTTCTATCTTCTTCAAACCCTAATTCACCACCTCATTTCCCTATAAATACCTCCCTATTTTTTTACTTCAGCACACAACAACAACTTCACACAACTACAACTTAACTCCACTACTTCTCACAACTAACCTCAATACTACTCTCTTTCTCCCTAATTCCTCCCTCTAAGAAAATATCATTATAACTAGTAAGTAAAGAAGTTCATCAAAATAAAAACACAAAAAAGGGGTTTAAATTAGTAATTAAGTGGATTCAGAAACTCGCTTAGAAATTAAGAAACTCACAAAAAAAAAAGTAGAAAAATTTGCAAAATGGAAGTGCATCATTGAGTTAGCAAGGTAAAGTTAAAGTTCTTGTTATTTTTCTTAATTATCTTCTTGATCACATACTAATTTTCTCTTTGTTTCCTCTTATCATTTCTTTATTTTTTGGAGTTATTTGGGTATGTGGAAGTCCTAATAGGTTCTCAACCTTAAATCACCCCACCTAGAATAGTCAACTCTAATGGGGAGACTGTTAGGAAATACATGCTTATGTAATTTTTGTTACTTAAGTTGTTATTCATAACCAAAAACATGTTCTCATAAAAAAAATTCAAGTAGAGTTGTGCATAAACATCTCCATAAAAAGAAAACGTGATGCTGTAATTATGGTCAGTTTTAATTTTGTACTTCATTTCATTTTTCGTCTATATTATTAAATAGTTTATAGGATGTAATATTTTTCCTATGAAGATCAAGATGTTTCCAGCAACTGGGCTTTGGAATTTCTAAAAAATAAATTTTGTACAGTTAATTAAAAGTCATACAACGTTGTTGTGCAAAACTGATTTTGTCCAGTATCACATGAGCTTGTTATGTCATTAAAGTTTAAAATAAACTTATTTAGATAAAACTCAAAACATCAACTATAAAGTAGACATCTGTAGCTTCCCAAAAACATAAAAATCATATTCATATGAATTTTATATAATTTTATATCAATTTTACAAAAACGTTCATGTAAATCACTAAATTCCAGAACACTGATTTTCTCTTCAGTTAAGGAAAAAAAAAATGGTCTTAAATATGTCCAATTCAAGTGGAAATTTCTAGTCTAGTTCTTTAAAGTGTCTAGAATATTCATACCAAAATTCACTTCAAACTAAGTTCAGTAAGTTGGATTTCAAAGAACACATTGAATAAAGGTCTTGTTTTGACCAGTTTTAGCATAAAATTCACCATAATTCGAGTTGTCACTAAAAGCTTGTCAATTTTGAAAAAGCATAAAAAACTCACTGACCTATCCATAGGTGTATCACATGCTCAATTTAACACTTTGTACATAAAGTTTTGAATTTTATAAGTCAGTATAAGAATAAAAGTGCAGTCTGGAAAATCAAATAAAGTGATTAACTCAACTTTCATAAAAAAAAATTATTTCTTTTCACAAGAAAATGTTAATTAAAAGACATGAAATTTCAAGTTTCTCTTAAAATGATTCACTTTTATCATGCAAATAAAAATCAATAAAAATCATCATAAAAAGAAATCAAATTAATAAGGTTAATTAATCTCTATTTTTCACAAATTTACAAATAAACATGAATTCCAAAGCCCATTCAAGGAGATGAAGATCAAGGAGTATCATGGTGAAGATCGAGATTGAAGATTTGTATAGATCCTAGAATTTGTACATATTGTTGTAATAATAATTTCTTTGTAAAAAGTTATTACATCACTCATTAATAAAAAATATAGAGATGTTTATGCATAATTTTCATATATAATTCAACAATTCTTTTGAATAAAATGAACAACCAATGTTATAAATATTGCATGTCGGTCCCAATATATCATAGTATATGAATTAAATGACCCAATCTCGATTAAGAGGAAAAATTGCAAATCCAACTAAGTGAAATTGTACGATGATCCATCTTACATTTTGAATTTGTTCTCCATCTTCAAATGGATCAATCATATAATTTGACATAATTAGATTGGTAATAATGATCTCCGAATTGATTTTAGGCCGTTTCACGTGTCTCACTTTAAATGGTCAAATTCCAATTAGCCAAACACAATCTCCAAATTTGATCTCGAATTGATCATTTTTTCTCAAAAATGACTTAATAATCTTCAATTAAGATTATTTCTCAAAAGCCTTCAACTAGGAAGCAAACCTCTTTTCCCCAAGACCTCTTGAAAATTATAAATGTGATCACTAACTAAGGTGGTTATTTCAATCCTTAATTAATCATAATTAGGACGATTATTTTTCTCATTTAATCACTAATTAGAGTGATTATCATAAAACTTAATAATCGTTAATTAGGGCGATTATTTTTCTCATTTAATCACTAATTAGAGTGATTATCTTAAACTTTAATAATCGTTAATTAGGGCGATTGTTTTTCTCATTTAATTATTATAGTGATTATCTTAAACCTTAAGAATCGTTAATTAATTAGGGCGATTATTTTTCTCATTTAATCACTAATTAGAGTGATTATCTTAAGCCTTGAATAATCACTAATGAGGGTAATTGTTTCCTAACCTTTATTTTAATCGCTAATTAAGGTGATTAATTTAACATTTCATATTTAATCACTAATTAAGGTGATTATCTTAACCCGTTTCAATCATTAATTGGAGTGATTACCTCATTTTTCAATATATTTGTGTAATTCTAAGGGTGAGTTATTCATAATCTATCTCCTTTTCTTCCCCAATGGAATTGGCCATTTAGGGCGGGACATAAGATCGAACTACGATGGTTTTGATCCATGAGTGGATTCCAATCCCGCAATGATTGGCACATAGTGCAACTTCAGTGCTCAAACCTACCATGTACAAATGATATATTGGCCCTCTTAAAAATGATTGATGTGTATATGTGCAAATTATGTGATTTTTCTTTCTTTTGAATAGCCATGATTACTTTAAAATGGAAAATAACGTATTTAGTAAGAGCCCGTTCTGTAGAACGGAAGAGGAGACGAGTTCTAGATGTTCGTACCTCTTAACCTAAACCCCGAACCCTATCCCATGGTATGAAAGACCAATTTTTAAAAAAGCCTTATCCATATTAAGTCATCATCGTTTTAAATGATATTTCTTGAAATTGATTTAAAATGATTTATTAAATAAATCTGTCCCTATTCAGATATTAATAGGGTGGCGACTTCAAAATTTTCTAAAACTCATAGTCCAATGAGAGACTTTTATGGGATTCAGACCGTTAATTAAGACAGTAAAAAATCGGGTACCACAGGCTGGCGACTTCACTGGGGAAGTATAATTCCACTTGAAGTATATATGAGGTTTAAACCTGAACAATGCGTTATTTTCCATATGTATATATAATAAAAAGGTTAATCATGGCTATTCACAATTTAATTTTTGTATATAGCATGCTTATGTGAAAATTACGTGTGCTTGGTAGTTTATTGATCCATACATGTGCACTCTTTTTAACCATTTTCTTACTAGGTCTGATACCTCTGTCTATTGGCAAGGGTCGGAATTTCAGAATGACAAATTAATGAATTAAGGGCGTAAAACCTACATCTGCGAGCTATTAAGACCGGCTCTGTCAGGAGCATCCACCCTCGATGGACACAATGGAAGTGACTCGAGGCCATCTTAACATAATCTCTCCTTAAATGAATTACCTTTTAGTTGACTTCTACGACACAAGGATCAATGCACTAATATCCTTTATTTATTTCAGTTATTGAATAATGTGAAATTTTTTCAAAAATTCCTCAGTCCGTTTTCAGTCGTCAATATTTCAGTAATCATTAAATGTAGCTAAATTGCTGTCGAAATGATTATTGAAATATTAAGAGTATTCTTGTTTATTTATCCCAAAATAAAAAAAAATTGAAAAATTGAAAATGAAAAGAGTCATAATCACGAGTTTAAAATGCGTCATGTTTAGGAATTAGAATGTAATTAAAACTGTATAGTCTAATACACGATGGGTCTAGTCTAAAAAAATTGACTAAATAATTGTGTAAAATCAAAAGGGATAATCACATTTCAAAAAAAACAAAAGAGCGAAAAAATTCTTCCATTTCCAGCTAAGAATTATGAAAGAAATTCATTATTTTGTGACTAACATTGTTAGTGTGTACATTTCAGGTACTTCACATCTTTCAAAA